>JANAVB010001862.1:0-67951 GCA_029216955.1 Iris pallida
TGGCTGTTGATGTATTATCCGTCTTTGATGAGACCGGCTCTGAAGACGGCATTACTGATGATGACGCCTTATCTTCCTATCGTAATGAGTCTTGGGAATTCGAGACCATGCGTGCTTGCCGGATGGCACTGGTGAGGGCAGACATGTACAACATTTTGTGTCTGTCCCTCGTTTTACTGATGAGGAAGTGGCGACTGTCCATCTTGACGGTATTGGGCCCCCTCAACTTCTGGACGGCCAGATGCTTCTGTGGCTGCAAATTATCCATCCCGCTCATCTGGTGTATCGCAACCGTAACACTGTCTTTCTGGAACCCTATTTGCCTAGTAGGTTCGCCCGACAATTTAGATATAGTCAACTTTTTCTAGACAGCCCCAGCTCTTGTCTGGGCTTTGAAGGTAGTCTTCTAGACGACATCTGGGTCTGGCATTACTATGATATATTCCATACCCGTGACGTTTTCTCAGTCCCCGCTATCAAGGCGTCAGTGGATATCTTGTATATGGCAGTTTTGTACCACGTCATGGCGAATAAGCCCCCTGTCGGTTTTAACCTATGTACCAGTTTCATTATTGGTACCGGCCTGGATGAGGGTTCCCAGGGGACCAAGATAAGGAAGAGAAAGAACAGAGTCGAGGTGCCAGATTCGGACTCTGATGCTGCCGATGACGAAGACGACGAGCCTGATGGAGATGACCCTTCCCTTCCGGCGGCAGATGTAGGGACGGATCTGCTGCCTGTTTTGCCAGATGAGATAGTGGTTGATCAGTCATCCGTTGCACCTGGTCTTGCACGAATGCGTAGCAGGCGACTTTTTCCTGTCGGCGGCATTCCTCGCTCTCGGAAACTGGCTGCAACCAGACACCGCGGGCTAACTATAAAGGAAAGAGACGAAGAAATTGACGCCGCCTCAGAGGTAAATAAGTTAATATCGGTCCTTCTTTTCTTTTAGCTTTGATTTTAATCATCTTCCTTCCCTCTTGTAGGCATCAGAAGAAGAGGACTCTCGAGTAGCCGAGATCGTGACTCGTGATGATGGGGGCTTCGGTGAGCCTGCCCCTAAAATTGCTGAATTCCATCCAGATGATGCTGATCAGGTTGCCTCTCTCTCTGAGGTAGCCGGGTCAGGGGAGCTGGCCATATTTGATTTGGAGATCGCGGGTGAGGAGACCCTGCCAGCTGCGAACGAGCTACAACCTCAATGCTCCTCTCTTGGTAAGATAAGCTGAATATTAACTTACGAGGAGGCCTATCTGCTCTATGATCACATCCTTCGGGTTACATCGATTGATCATTATCATGGACATGCAGGCCATGCCCCTCCTGTGCCGAGGACGGACCTTGTTGAGACAAACTCTGTCGAAGGGTCACTGGCGGAGAGGGGCGTACCTCCTCTCCCTTCGGCTTGTCTTGATGATTCTCTTGCGGGCTCGAGTTCGGCAAGTCCAGTAATGGGACAATCGGGGCAGGGGACAATGGTCCTCGTGTCTTCCTCTGCTCAGGCGGCCCAGGGAGTCGACCTTTCCGTCCTGCCAAGCGTCCAGGCTCTTCGAGTGACGGAGGAAGAGTTGGCCGCTATCCATGCATCATTTTATTCGAAGATTGCCCTCCTGGTGGCCAGTTCTAGCACCACTCCTTCGATGCTGCCGGCTACGCTCCCTCTGACGCCATCCTCGACAGAGGTCCTGGACGAATCTTTACAGGACGTGGTCGATAGCTTTCATCGTCACCTGAAAAGGGGGATAGAAGCTGCCATGGACAGAGGGAACTCTTTCGTGTTGGCCCGGTAATGCGCCCAAGGTCAAATCGATATCCTTAAGGCCCTTCCTAGTGGGGCAGGGGTGGCTGCACTTCTGGAATCGAAATTGCTGGAGACTGATCAATTGGTGGCCCAGCTTCAGGTATTGCGGCAGGTTGATCTGTCTGCTGCTATTGATCAGAAGTGCGGCTCCCTCGCAGCTGCTATAGAGAAGGCGAAGGCTGCTCAGGATAAAACTAGGCCAGCCATACTGAAGGATCTTCGTACCTTGTTTGATCGATATGATCAATTGAGCCATGAGAGTGAAGACGTTACGGCTCGGAAAGCAATTGCCTCTCACGGGATTGTTGACATGCAGGAACAGATTCTTGAGCTTCAGAGGAAGTTAACTTTCTTTGAGTCTGAGCTCGAGGCTGCCCGGATCGACAGAGGGCTGATTATCCAGGAAGCTGATAATGTCAATAAAGCTTCGGCTGACTTGGAAGCGGCTCTGAAGAAGTTGGATGACGACTGTCGGGCACTCATGGACCTGGATAATGGGGAGCAGTTGTCTCAGGAGGCTGATCGCCGAGCTAGACAGAGGCTCGAGGGGGGTACTGTCTTGGTGAGAAACTGCCTCCTGGAGTTGTGTAGTGATGAACTATAGTCGGCCTTTTCTTGGTTCTGTTCATGTTTTCTTTTTTCTATTCTTTTTGAAAGGGACGTGGTCCCAAAACATGTAATGCTTTTTTTTGTCCTTCAAATAAACAGTACTTTCCTTTCTATCCTTCATTTGTATTGCTTGTTGTACCTATGGTATTGTGGTGATGTTTGCCCCACATGGGGGACTTGTTTGTGGACCTGTTACCCATGGCATACCTTGGTTTTAGGTACAGGTAACAAAGTTTGACTGGGAATACTTAGAACAGTTCTACGGCAAGGTGGTCGTAGACGTTTCCAGTATCGGGATATAGAATGCCATGGAGCAGCTAGGCTCCCGAGGCATGATGAGGAATAGTGGGCCTGTACTAAGAGACTTAGCAAAGGACATTTGTGGGCCTATTATCCTTGGTGTACCACGACTTAGGATACGGATAATAGGATGAAAGGGAACCAACATACTTACTCAGAGGTTATGAGGACATGGCAAGTACGAGGGTTTTGTCGTGGAGTCTTCCTACTCAGAGGTAATAAGGTCATGGCAGGAGTGGACTCAACGGATGATATTTGTGGTCAACAGAGGACATTTGTGGTCAACAGAGGACATTTGTGGACCTATTACCCTTGGCGTACCCTGGTTCAGGGTACGGATAATAAGACGAGAAAGGACCAACATACTTACTCAGAGGTAATGAGGACATGGTAAGTACAGAGGTTTTACCGTAGAGTCTTCCTGCTCAGAGGTAATGAGGACATGGCAGGAGTGGACTCAGTGGGGAAATTTTGTGGACCTATTATCCTTGGCATACTCCGGTTGTGGGTACAGATAATAAGTCGAAAGGGAATCATCATACTTACTCAGAGGTAACGAGGACATGGCAAATATGAAGGTTTCTTCGATAGAGCCTTCCCATTCAGAGGTAATGAGGACATGACAGAAGTGGGCTCAATGAAGGAGGGTACATAGAACGACTAAGAGGTAATGAGGACATGGAAGTTCTATGCAAGGGGTGGTTTATTTTTGGCGGAAGTGAAACGACTTAGAGGTAATGAGGACATGGTCGTATTGGAATTTCGTGGATCGGTTACCCTTTTTGTGTACTAGGAGTGCGGGTAGTGGATCATGAGGGAAGATCTCTTCCAGAAAGAAAGTTCAGAGGTATGATCATACATTACTTACTATCTGAAAGAGTGACCGAAATGTGAGTTCAGAGGCACCAGCGGGTACATAACTCGATAATCTGGGATGAGTGGTTGTGAGTTTAGCGACACCAGCAGGTACATGACTCGAAAATCTAGAAATTTGGAGGTGTGAGTTCAGCGACACCAACGGGTACATGACTCAATGATCTGGAATTTTGTTGATGTGAGTTCAGCGGCACCAGCGGGTACATGACTCAGTGATCTAGAATTTTGTTGATGTGAGTTCAGCGACACCAACGGGTACATGACTCGATAATCTGGAATGTTGTGGATGAGAGTTCAGTGGCACCAGGGGTATGTGACTCGATAATCTGGAATGAGTGGTTGTGAGTTCAGCGGCACCAGCGGGTACATGACTCAATAATCTGGAAAATGTCGTTTAGACATAATTTCTTCAGGAACTTGCCGTTGACGGGCAACATGAGCAAGTCTCCATTTTGCTTGGTGAGGCGGTAAGCTCCGTTGGAGAATACAGTCTCGATGACAATGGACCTTCCCATTTTGGCTGGAACTTGCCGGCGGTCTTATGAGTCATGACCATCGGCCTCTGGACCGCCAGAACGAGATCGCCTACCTGGAATGTTCTGATTTTGACCTTCTTGTTGAAGGCTCCAGAGATGCGTGCTTGGTATAGCTCGATCCTTTGCTGAGCTAGGAGGCACTTTCCATTTAAGGCCTCTAACTCCTGCCGCCGGCAACGGTAGTTATCATCCGTCGTCAATTGATAAGTGAGGGCGACGCGGAGTGAGGGTATTTGAGTCTCTAATAGGAGAATTGTCTCACTCCCGTACACCAGGAAGAATGGTGTATTCCCTGTGGCTGCTCGAACCGTAGTACGGTATGCCCATAAGCATTCACCAAGCTTCTTATTCCAATCGCGTTTGTTGGACGATACGAACTTCTTGAGTAACTTGATGATGGTTTTGTTAAATGCTTCTGCCAATCCATTTGCTGCTGGATTGTATGGCATCGAAGTAAAATTCTGGATGTGGTGCTTGTTGCAGAACCGATAGAAGGCGTGGCTTGCAAACTGTGGACCATTATCGTGGATGATCCTTCGGGGCAGTCCAAAGCGATAGACGACGTGGTGCTTAAGGAAGCTGATCACGTTTGAAGTCTTTACTTCTGTAAGCGGGACAGCTTCCATCCATTTGGAGAAGTAATCCGTGATTACGAGTATGAAGCGATGTCCTCGGGAGGAAGGTGGAGTGATTGGACCAATGATATCCATCCCCATGCTTCGAATGGCCAGGATGCCGCTGTCGGATGTAGAAATTCGGATGGTTGGTGGATGAAGTCCGCGTGGACTTGGCAGGCTTTGCATTTTCTTGCATAGTCTACAACATCTGCTACCATCGTAGGCCAGTAGCCCATTCGGCGAAGACGATCTTGCTATTTAGGGCCAGGCTGATGGGCCCCACAGACACCGTCATGAGCTTCACGTACGGCTTCTTTGGCTTCTGCGTTTGACAGACACCGAAGCAATAGTCCATCATAGGATCGGCGATACAGCATTTTTGTCTTTGTATCATAAAAGAATCTGAGAGAACGCCGTCTGATGGAAGTGGCTTCCTTTGGGTTCTCGGGCAGGATGTCGTAGACTACGAAGTCAATGAATGGTTGTCTCCAATCTGGGACTTCGTCGATCGTCTGAGCGGAATAACTCGCCACGAATTGAACGTTGTACTTTGGATAGACCAGTTCGTGGCCTATCATATCTACTGATTAGTGAGCATAGTTCAGAATCGCTAGGGAAGCGGCAAGGTCAGCTAGGGCATCGGCTTCGATATTTCGGAGTCTGGAAACATGCTCGATAAAGAACCCCTCGAACGATGAGATGATGTCGATTGCTATATGGTAATAGGGGATCATGTCTTCGTGGCGGACTTCGTATGAGCCCCGGATCTGATTGACGATTAACTGAGAATCGCCGTATGCTTCAAGATATTCTACCCCCAGTTCTCTTGCAAGTTGGAGGGCAATGACCAAAGCATTGTACTCGGCCACATTGTTAGAGCAGGGTTCTGCGAGAGAGTAAGCGTGGTTAATCACCAATCCGGAGGGAGAAACCAGCACCACCCCGACTCCGACGATGATGTTGCCCTTGGGTCCAGTTCTCGAAGTGCCGTCGAAGAACATTCGCCATATATCATCGTAAGAGGTTACATGCGAGTCGGCGACCTCATCTGGGATTTCTTCATATATTCTGGACGACTCCGAACCCGGGTGGGCTGCCAAAAAGTCTGCCAGGGCTTGACCTTTAACAGCCTTTTGTGGGACGAAGATCATATGATAGGGGGACAGTAATATTGCCCATGTAGCGAGGCGAGAGCTGAGTGCCCCTGGTTTAGTCATGAGGACTCTGAGAGGGTTGACTCGTGAGATCACATGTATGGTTTGTCCCGTGACATAATGTCGCGTCTTCTGAATGGCGAACACAAGGGCAAGGCATTCCTTCTCCACAGCGGTGTATTGGTGCTCTGGCCCAATCATCATTCGACTGAGGTAATATATGGCTTGCTCATGGCTTGCATCATTGTTTTGTACCAGCAGAGCCCCGAGGGAATGTTCTATTGCTCGTACGTAGAGCATGAATGGTTTTCCATCAACCGGGGCCACCAGGACTGGAGGGTTCGACAAATATTCTTTGATGCTGTCGAAGGCCCGCTGACACTCTTCGTCCCATACGAATGAGACGTCTTTCTTCATAAGATAGGTAAATGGACGACACCTCCCGGAGAGGTTAGAAATGAACCTCCTGATGTAAGCTAGCCTCCCTTGAAGGCCTCTGAGTTCGCAAAGATTTCTGGGGGGACCCATCTCCATGATTGTCTTTGTCTTCTCAGGATCTACATGGATACCCTGGACGGTAATGATGAAGCCCAAGAACTTTCTGCTGGATACGCCCAGGAAGGATTTTGTGGGGTTTATTTTCAAATTGTGTGCTCGCATCAGGTCGAATACCGTCCTCAGATCCTGCAGATGGTCTCCCTTACAGCGGCTTTTGATGGCAATGTCATCTACATAGCACTCCACCGTCTTGCGTAAGTGGTATCCGAAGATGATGCTCATGGCTCTTTGATATGTGGCGTCGGCATTCTTCAAACCGAAAGGCATGACTGTGTAACAGTATGTGCCAATCGGTGTTCGAAATGATGTATGCTTTTCGTTGTCAAGAGACATCTTGATTTGGTTGTACCTCGAGAAGCCATCCATGAATGACATACGTTCGAAGCCGCATGTGTTGTCAATCATTATGTCTGTAATAGGGAGGGAGAATTCATCTTTGGGGCATGCCTCGTTCAGATTGCGGAAGTCGATGCAGATTTGAATCTTCCCATTCTTTTTGAGGACGGGTACTATGTTGGCGACCCAGTCAGGATGTTGCTCCTCACGAATGAAGCCGCTGGCTATCAGTTTGTTGACTTCGGCTTCGATCGCATCCATAATGCCCGGGCGGAAGCGTCGCTGTTGTTGCTTGACGGGCTTTGCATTTGGCCGAATGTTGAGTTTGTGAAGAGCGATATCAGGATTTAACCCCGGCATGTCTTCATAGCTCTAGGCAAACACATCAATGTATTCTTTGACAAGTTTCAGCAGCGATTCGCTCTTCATTCGTTAGGCTTTTACTGACGAAGATCGATTTTGGAGAAGATTTGCTGCCGAGGTCCACTTGTATAACCTCATCTTCAGTAGGAGGTTCTCTCAGTTCGAACCGCTTTTCCTATTGTGCATCCAACTGTTGGGCCCACGGCTCTAACTCGAGGATTTTAGGGATATCTTTGTCTTCTTCATAAGCGTCGACGAATGCCATGTTGACTGACAAGACTTGTCTGAATACATCTCCGATGCTGGTATCTGAGTCAGAAGTTGGTGACCCGGTCGAATGTGAATGCCAGTCACATTCTACATCTAAACTCTCGGGGGTCGTCGTGGGTGTAACATACCCTAACCCACATCGAGTCTTGCTATAGTAGTCCCGTGGTTTGCCAGCCGGGACCGGTGGCTTTAAAGGTAATCGTCGTCCAGTACCGTAGTTCAAACCTGGCGATGTCTCCAGATCATACCCCTGTTTCTGCATGAGATATTTGGATTGGGGGCTATAAAGATACAGAGGCAGTCTCCCGGCATCTGATCCGAGGTCGACTTCTTCTACAGTGAAGGGATGCAGATCGTCCTTCCGGCCGAAGATGATTAGATGGTCCCCTCCCTCGATTATGCGATAAGCGTCTTCTACTGGAGTAAGCTGGATCACGGTGTACACATTTGTCACCTGTGTGTGTAGGTGAGTGCCTATACCGTGTTCCATAGCATACATTATACAAAGCTTATTAAGCTCGTGTTACTACCACATTTCTAGTTTGTGGGTAAATTTGTTATTTTTTGGGGTAAATTAAATTTATTGGTATTAATTAGAATTTATGGGAATTTTTAGGAATTATTTTGGATTTATTTAGACTAGTTTGATTTTTGACTAGTTTTGACTCATGTAGACCAACCTAGGAGTTAACCCTAGTTAGTTGGGCTTGGTTAGGTCAAGAGACTCTAGTCTAACCTAGTATGACTTAAGTTAGTAGTTATTGATTCATTAGAAATTTAATTAGGAATTTAGGAATCAAGTGTTTTGATAAATGGCTTGTGGTTTCACAAGTCATTTTGTGACTAAACTTGATTGGACTAGCTAACCTAACCCAAACCCCACCCAAACCCATCATGTCCGGCCACCTAGGTTAAACCTAGGGATTCCTCCACTATAAAGTCCCTCCTAGATTTTAGGGCTAGCCTCTTTTAGGGTTCATCCAAAAGTTCTAAGGAAAGAGGTGAGTTCCATCTTCCAAAATTCATTAAAAATCCATTTTAAATCCTTTCTTTCCCAAACCAATTCCATTAGGACCTAAAATCAATGCTCTTGCTGTTGGTATTAGTTATTTGCAGGGAAACAACAATTTGTGAAAGTTTGGGTGGCTTGAGGAATCTCCCCATTTTAGCTTTTGTGAAGGCTTGTTCACCAATAGGTAACTTTCCCATTTCTCCATAGATTTCCATTTTGTCTTCACCAATAGGAAGCCCTAAGGGTCCCTCTAAGGTCTGGATAGGTTTCGTGTCCAGTGTCGGATGATTCGTGTCCATTCTGGACACATATCAGAACACTGGACATGGTGTTCGACAGAATGCCACAGAGGGCCTGTCGATCGGGTTAACCTATTGTTTTTGAATAGGACTGATAGATCTTGTCTTTCGATCCCTGTGTTTGAGTATTGGTGTCGTGTCATTTTCGTGTCGATTTCATGACCTGGACACGCGCGTGCACATGCTCGCGCGCGTGCTACAGGGATCCCCTCTATCGGGCCCTGTAGCGGACACGACACGCGTCGTTTGGACACGAGACTTGACACGTGGCATGGGGCCATGACTGACACCCCGTGTGTCAAGCCTCATGTGTCCCCGTGTCGTGTCTAGGTAGATATCAGCTGTGCACGTGTTTTGGCTGTTCTGTGCACTGTGGGTTTTCCCCACTGACACGGGCCTCGTGTCCGACACTGACACGTCGTGGACACTAGCCAATGGGCCTATGAGGTAGCCCTATAGGTGGGCTACCTATGAGGGTGACTACGAGATCCATTCGTGTCCTGTGTCGTGCACACGACACAAGTGCACGTGTGCACGAGACAGTGCACTGGCAGTGCACTGTATGTGTATCATTTTGTGATTTCTTGCTATGGACACGTCGTGTGAGGCTATGGGTGACACGAGATGATGTGTGGGGTAGTGCACGAGGGTTATATTCATTTTTCTAATTATTAGATTCACGATTTATTTAATTTGCTAATCGATTTCCTCATTGAACCAATGTTCTGATACTGTAGGTAGATTACCTATCGTTTCCAGTTTTTCAAATCAATATTGTTCATGATTTTAGTCCATGGCATGATGTTTAATACTGAGGTTAGGTCCTAATTATAATTCTCTTATACATTAGCTTGCCATGGTTAAATTTGGTGTTGAATTGATAAGGGTGGGCTGTTAAATGGGTAGATGTTTCATAATGTATCATGAATTGATTTTATTATTGAAGGTCCTTCATAAACTAGTTGATCCCTAACAGTGTTCTTGAAATGAAATCTGAGATTGGGTTGGATACGAGAACTGGAAATACTTGAGGGCTATCTAAGCAAGTTTTAAATTAAAATCTGAAATGTGACAGGTTCTTGAGTTTTGTTTGAGAAGCTTTGATGTTTTCTAAATATTGAATTAACTTAGAGAGTTAAATGTGTAGGCTGAACTGGAATCACATGAATTGGTTTACACAGTCTTGGGTTGGACTCTCAAACCTGGAGCCTTGGTCTGTTTCAGTCTACCCTCCCCAGTTTTGAGTTGGTTTTGGTATGGGGTTGCCATTGGTCTGAAACTGAACCATAGCTTGAATAAACTGATTTTTGTGTGTTTATTAACCATGGTTTGACTTCCTTTTCCTTTTCTTCTTAACTGAGATTGTTGGGGCATCAAATGGATTTCCTTTTCTTTTGTTTATTCCTGTCACATGTTGCACTGTTTTCCTGCACATTGTTTTACAGCACACACTCACTATTAACACACTTGCCTGACTGCCAAATTTTGCCACTGTTTGCACATTGCTCACACATGTATGCCATATCCACACACGACAAACCTTCTCTTGTTCACTGATTTAATTTCCTGTCCAATGTTTTTCTGTGTACACTCACACTTTTACCTATCTATCACTGGATAATTCCTACATATTGCTTCATCACACACACACATTTTTCCTCTTCCTTCACTGTTTTGTATATAATCACATTTGACACACACTTCTCTATTGTACACACACACATGTGCACTGTTATTGCTCACTGTTTGTAAATTTCAGATTTATCAATATAGCCTAGACACCTAATGCACAGTCTATATTGACTATACCTATATACATGGTGTGTGAAATGTTATGGAGAATGTGTATACTTGTGTACTTGTGTGTGATGCATATCTATATGAATACATATAGTATTTAGCCTAGGTATATATAGTGTTAATCCAAATATTGTATCTATATATAATGTTGTATATGCATAGGTGTATGGGTACTTGGAATGTTGTGTGTAGTCTAGTATAGCCTTGTTAGAGCCTAGCATGACTGGTTAGACCTAGATAGTTGAGTTTAGACTTGATTAGACTAGATTGACCTAGTTTGACTTCTAGGGTTGACCAAAGTTGACCAAGAGTTGACTTTGGCCTAGATTGACCTAGAATCATGTAGAATGCATAGTAGGACTCCATTTTACTATTCTGGACTTGTTGTGACTTGTGTTGTTCTGATTAGGAGCCAGACACCCCTCCTTGGACAGTACGATTCATATCGGACACTCAGATATAGGCGAGTACATTCTCTGATCATTTCATATCCTGCTTAGAATTATTTCCTGCAGTAGATTACTTTACTTGTACTGTCACGTTGGTCACATGGATTGGTACTATATGGATCCCTTCTTGAGATGTTATCCTTAGGGAGCATCAGGTACTACATGTTCTGTGCGTTTCACTTACATGGCGTATCATATGCTTCATTGGTTCTTTGATCACTTACGACATATACTTTTATGATCGTAGAGTCTTCCTAGATTCCTTATCCCATTTATGGAACTACTATGTATCACCTTCGGGGTCTATCACCTTCGGGGTCTATCACCTTCGGGGTCTATTACCTTCGGGGTCTATCACCTTCGGGGTCTATTACCTTCGGGGTCTATCACCTTCGGGGACTGTTACATAGCATCATAACATAACCTGGCTGGATCTTTGTGTATTGATTGGGGGTACGGGGGAGTAAAAATGGACATGTGAATAATACCCAAGTAGTATCTTATCAGAATCTCTTCCATAGTATCTTATCAGAATCTCCTATGCCATTTACATGTTCATGTTGTACTCTGACTCACTAGTCACTGCTAGCTCTCTATGTATAGTAGATATTTCTATTACAGTTCTCTCTCTGTTTTTATACTGCACTTCTTTCAGTACATGTATCTTACTTTACTGCATGATTATATTTTCTAACCTGCTATGATCTGTTGAGATGTACTGTACTCGCTCCTGTCCTGACTGGACCTGTTGAAAATATTACAGAGGACGAGGAGGAGGCTTGCTTGGACACTTACTACGGGGCAGCCTTAGATGACACCTGCGAGCTGGACCCTCAGGAGGACCCAGCTCTAGCTGAGGAGATCACCCCGATTGCCTAGACTAGACTAGTTAGGCTTATCTTACTTTATGCAGTCTTGAGACATGTTCTAGTTAGACTCTATTTTGGAGATCAGTATTGTATATATTCTTTTATCTGAGACCTTGTACTGTTGGATATTGCTGGGATTATCTTAGACTACTACTTTTATCTATTTTATTCCTTGAGTTCTATTTTATATCGTGCTACATCTTTTTAGTTGTGATTGAGTTTTTACTGTTATGTCACCCCCCTCGGGGAGTATAACTGTTTAGATATATATTGTTAGATGTATGTTGACCTAGGACAGCGCTCTACCGCCGACACTGCGGCGTAGGCTGGGCGTTGTTACGTTCTCGTACCCTCACAGTGGGTGCGGGTCGTGACACGTTTTTAGTGGTGGCCCATGCAGGTCTAGACTAGAAGTGTAGTGGTACTCGACTAGAGTATCACTACAGCCTGCTATAGGATATAGGACATTAATTTTAAGCTACTCAATCACTTTAGGAAAATTTCTTTTATTGCCATCTAAATCCTTTATCAGCTGATCCTTTGAATTATAATTGTCCGCCTTTGTTATTTCGCTTCTTTCTCAGAAATTGATACTCTTGTTGTCTATCTTCAGGATGGTAGAGACTCGATTGCAGCGTGCCCCCATGAGGATACTATAAAGGGGACTGCTACCTCTCAGCCAGCACGGCGAGGCCAGGGGACTGCAGCTCCTGCCACCTCAGCTCGTGTTGAGACCTCGACAGTCGCAGCAGGGTGTATGCATCTACCGACTGGGAGGCAGGACCCGGTCATTCCAGAGATCCTTTTCTGCCGCCACCGCCTCCAGGACATGTGGACGCAACTCAGATGTTCGCATATTTCCAGCAGTTCATGGACCGACAGCAGGCTCGGCAGGACAGAGGCATGGAGTTGGCCGTCACGACAGCCGTAGCTCGACCAGTGGTGCAGCAGCAGAGGACACCGGGGATCGAGCAGTTTCAGAAGATGAGCCCCAGGGACTTCATGGGGACAGAGGGGATCCTGTATGCCGACGAGTGGATCGAGCATATGGAGGAGATCTTCCGCTTGGCCAGGATTCCAGCAGACCTTCAGATCGAGGCCGCAGCTAGCCGGATGCGAGATCTTGCTCGTACCTGGTATCAGTCGGACCCCAGGGTGGGGGTACCGGAGCAGACTTAGGAGCAGTTCAGGGGCTTCTTCAAGAAGAAGTTCTTCCCAGATTCAGCAGTCAGGGCCTTAGAGTTGCAGTTTGAGAGCTTGGTCCAGGGGAGCCTCTCAGTAGAGGAGTATGCTGGAGAGTTTGGTCGTCTCGGCAGGTTCGTGGAGGGCTTGAGCAAGACGGCGAAGGCCCAGAGGTTCCGGAAAGGTCTGGTCAAGGAGGTCAAGTCCCTGACCAAGGGCAGCAGAGATGCTACGTTTGAGAAGATCTTGACGGGGACCCTGTTAGCTGAGGATAATCTTGAGCTTAGGCTCAAGAGAGGGAGAGACCCAGTCGAAGGCAGCAGCAGCGGAGGCCAGGCCAAGAGGCCCCACTTCCAGCATCAGCAGCTGAGGCAGTTTCAGCCGCAGTCGATCCAGCAGAGGCCAGTTTAGTAGCAGCAGCCAAGACAGCACCAGCAGGGTCAGAGACAGGGAGCCACTTGTGCCTACTGCAAGAAGCCTGGGCACATCTTCAATGAGTACCGGAAGAGGCTAGGTCTGTGCCTATTGTGTGGTTCAGCAGACCACCAGATGAGGGAGTGCCGCATAGCACGAGCAGGCCCGGGAGGAGGAACCAGAGCTCCAGCAGGCCAGCAGAGGGGACCAGCCCTGCCGACACAGCAGCAGAGGTTCGTCCAGCATCAGCAGCAGGCCAGGGGAGGCCAGCAGGGGCGAGCTTTCGCCATGGCAGCTGGAGAGGCAGAGGTGACTGGAGAGCTGATTGCAGGTTCGATTCTTCTTGACTCTAGTCCAACATTTGCATTGTTCGATTCCGGTGCTTCGCATAGCTTCATTTCAGTATCTTTTACGATTAGACACGGTATCATAGCCGAATCGTTGCTAGGACTTACAAGATCACGACCGGGGGTGGTATTATCCTCGTGAGTGATGTTTGTAAGGGTCGGAGAGTAGTTTTGGGAGGCCGTGAGTTGGAGGTGAGCCTGCTCGTAATGCCACTGCCGAACTACGATATAGTACTAGGCATGGATTGGTTGAGCAGGCACCACGCCAGCATTGATTGTAGAGGGGGTAGAGTTCTCTTCAGAGCAACGGAGGAGCCAGAGTTCGAGTACTCCAGACGTCAGGCAGAGCAGAGCAGCGGAGTCTTCTGTGGAGTCTCGGTCGAGGAGCAGACGATTCCACACCCCTTGATAACAGAGTATATAGATGTTTTCCCGGAGGAGTTGTCGGGACTGCCACCAGACAGGGACATTGAGTTCTCGATAGACTTGGTTCCAGGAGCGGAACCCATCTCTCAGCATGTCTATCGGGTGAACAACAGCGAGCTGGTGGAGCTGAAGAAGCAGGTGGATGAGCTACAGGACAAGGGCTTCATCCGCTCGAGTTCGTCGCCATGGAGTGCACCAGTGTTGTTCGTGCCGAAGAAGGATGGGTCAGTACGTATGTGTATTGACTATAGGGCACTCAACAACCTCACGATCAAGAACAAATACCCACTGTCGCGGATCGACGATCTGTTTGACCAGTTGAGCGAAGCTCGGGTATTTTCTAAGATTGATCTGAGGTTGAAGGTGAAAGGGGAGGATATTCCCAAGACCGCTTTCAGGACGCGGTACGGGCAGTTTGAGTTCCTGGTTATGCCGTTTGGGCTAACCAATACACCCACAGTGTTTATGAACCTGATGAACAAGGTGTTCCATCAGTACCTGGATCAGTTTGTGGTAGTGTTCATAGATGATATTCTGGTATATTCCAAGACTGAGGAGGAACACGAGGAGCATTTGAGGATAGTGCTGGAGATCCTCAGGAAGGAGCAGCTTTACGGGAAGCTCTCCAAGTGTGAGTTCTTCTTGGACCGGGTGGACTTCTTGGGGCATGTGATGACTGGAGATGGTATCTCAGTTGACCCCAAGAAGATCGTGACAGTTGAGGCATGGACAGCACCGACATCAGTTGCAGAGATCAGGAGCTTCCTGGGGCTGGCAGGGTATTATCGGAGATTCGTGCAGGATTTCTTTCGGATCGCAGAGCCGTTGACACGGTTGACCCGGAAGGATACTGAGTATGTTTGGTCAGAGGAGTGTCAGACAGCTTTTGATGAGTTGAAGAAGCGGCTGACGACAGCTCTGATTCTGACGTTGCCTTCAGGATCAGGTGGTTTCACTATTTATAGTGATGCTTCAGGGAAGGGGCTGGGTTGTGTGTTGCAGCAACACGGGAAGGTAATTGCCTATGCCTCCAGGTAATTGCGTCCCCATGAGAAGAACTACCCTACCCACGACCTGGAGCTGGCAGCGGTGATTTTTGCTTTGAAGTTGTGAAAGAATTATCTGTACGGTGAGAGGGTGGAGATCTTCACAGATCACAAGAGCCTGAAGTATGTGTTCACTCAGAAGGAGTTGAACATGAGACAGCGCAGATGGTTAGAGTTGATGAAGGACTTCGACATTGTACTGCAGTATTATCCAGGGAAGGCCAACGTGGTTGCCGATGCCTTGAGTAGGTATCCGACAGCCATGTGTTTGACCATGGATCGGCATTTGTTTGTCGACTTGGAGAGCCTTGGGATTGAGGTGATCGTGCCGGGAGTGCAGATGCAGCTATGGGGGATGCAGATTCAGTCAGACTTGGTGGACAGGATCAGGGCAGACCAGTTCGAGGATGTGGCTTTGCAGAGTATCAGAGAGCAGATCAGTATAGGAGTGGGGGATCCTGAGTTTTCACTTGCAGAGGATGGTGCCCTGAGGAACGGTGCCAGGTTATGTGTGCCTAACGGGGAGCTCAGAGAGCAGATTATGCAGGAGGCCCACAGATCTCAATACTCTATACACCCGGGTGCCAACAAGATGTACCGAGATCTGCGAGAGCATGTTTGGTGGTCAAGGATAAAGCGGGAGGTGTCCCACTTCGTAGCTAGGTGCTTGGTCTGTCAGCAGGTCAAGGCAGAGAGACAGAGGCCCGGTGGATTGTTGCAGCCGCTGCCCATTCCCGAGTGGAAATGGGAGCATATCACGATGGACTTCATTTCAGGATTGTCGCGTACTCCAGGAGGAAAAGACGCGATTTGGGTCATCGTGGACAGGTTGACCAAATCGGCCCACTTCTTGCCATTCAAGGTGGGTACGTCTACAGAGAGGCTGGCGGAGATGTATATGCGGCAGATAGTCAGGATCCATGGAGTTTCGGTCAGCATCGTCTCAGATCGGGATAGCCATTTTACTTCCCATTTCTAGAGGAGTCTGTAGACCAGCTTGGGCACTCAGCTCAAGTTCAGTACTGCATACCACCCCCAGACGGACGGACAGTCAGAGCGAACTATTCAGACCCTTGAGGATATGCTGCGGACGTGCGTTCTGGACTTTGGGGGTTCCTGGAAGGATTATCTTCATTTGGTAGAGTTTGCCTATAACAATAGTTTCCAGGCCAGCATCGAGATGTCACCTTTCGAGGCTCTGTACGGGCGTAGGTGCCGTACACCCTTATCCTGGGATGATGTTGGTGAGCGAGCTTTGCTGGGGCCAGAGATGATTGTAGATGCGACCGAGAAGGTGAAGCTCATCAGGGACAGACTTTGCGTGGCACAGGACAGGCAACGGCATTGGGCCGATTGCCACCGGAGACCCTTGGAGTTTGAGGTACAGATTAGAGTAGGATTAGATTTAGGTTGTTGTTTGTGATTTATGATCATGTTTGTTTATTATAATTAATTGAGACCTTGCTTGTGATTAGGTCGGAGACCAGGTTTTCTTGAGGATATCTCCGACTCGTGGTATGATACGTTTTGGTGGAGGCGGAAAGCTTAGCCCGCGCTTCATCGGCCCTTTAGTTATCAGCGGGAGAGTCGGTGACGTGACTTACAGGCTAGACTTGCCGCCTGCACTTGTGGGGGTCCACAACATATTTCATGTATCACAGTTGAGACGGTACGTGGCAGACCCTAGCCATGTGCTCGATCATTCGGAGATTGAGGTGGGGCCTTCTTTCAGCTATCCAGAGCAGCCAGTAGAGATTCTGGATCGACGGGAGAAGGTTCTGAGGAACCAGGTGATACCCTTGGTACGCGTCGCATAGAGGCATCATTCTCCAGGAGAGTCTACCTGGGAGCGGAAGGATGAGATGCACGAGCGGTACCCCTATCTCTTTGGACCGTGAGGTATACTTTCTATCATTCTCATCAGTTGCATTTCGCCTTTCAATTTCAAGGACGAAATTCTTTTAAGGAGGGTAGATTTGTCACTATCACATTTCTAGTTTGTGGGTAAATTTGTCATTTTTTGGGGTAAATTAAATTTATTGGTATTAATTAGAATTTATGGGAATTTTTAGGAATTATTTTGGATTTATTTAGACTAGTTTGATTTTTGACTAGTTTTGACTCATGTAGACCAACCTAGGAGTTAACCCTAGTTAGTTGGGCTTGGTTAGGTCAAGAGACTCTAGTTTAACCTAGTATGACTTAAGTTAGTAGTTATTGATTCATTAGAAATTTAATTAGGAATTTAGGAATCAAGTGTTTTGATAAATGGCTTGTGGTTTCACAAGCCATTTTGTGACTAAACTTGATTGGACTAGCTAACCTAGCCCAAACCCCACCCAAACCCATCATGGCCGGCCACCTAGGTTAAACCTAGGGATTCCCCACTATAAAGTCCCTCCTAGATTTTAGGGCTAGCCTCTTTTAGGGTTCATCCAAAAGTTCTAAGGAAAGAGGTGAGTTCCATCTTCCAAAATTCATTAAAAATCCATTTTAAATCCTTTCTTCCCCAAACCAATTCCATTAGGACCTAAAATCAATGCTCTTGCTTTTGGTATTGGTTATTTGCAGGGAAACAACAATTTGTGAAAGTTTGGGTGGCTTGAGGAATCTCTCCATTTTAGCTTTTGTGAAGGCTTGTTCACCAATAGGTAACTTTCTCATTTCTCCATAGATTTCCATTTTGTCTTCACTAATAGGAAGCCCTAAGGGTCCCCCTAAGGTCTGGATAGGTTTCGTGTCCAGTGTCGGATGATTCGTGTCTATTCTGGACACATCAGAACACTGGATATGGTGTTCGACAGAATGCCACAGAGGGCCTGTCGATCGGGTTAACCTATTGTTTTTGAATAGGACTGATAGATTAGATCTTGTCTTTTGATCCCTGTGTTTGAGTGTTGGTGTCGTGTCATTTTCGTGTCGATTTCATGACCTGGACACGCACGTGCACACGCTCGCGCGCGTGCTACAGGGATCCCCTGCCTATCGGGCCCTGTAGCGGATACGACACGCGTCATTTGGACACGAGACTTGACACGTGGCATGGGGCCATGACTGACACCCCGTGTGTCAAGTCTCATGTGTCCCCGTGTCGTGTCTAGGTAGATATCAGCTGTACACATGTTTTGGCTGTTCTGTGCCTGTGGGTTTTCTCCACTGACACGGGCCTCGTGTCCGACACTGACACGTCGTGGACACTAGCCAATGGGCCTATGAGGTAGCCCTATAGGTGGGCTACCTATGAGGGTGACCACGAGATCCATTCGTGTCCTGTGTCGTGCACATGACACAAGTGCACGTGTGCACAAGACAGTACACTGGCAGTGCACTGTATGTGTATCATTTTGTGATTTCTTGTTATGGACACGCCGTATGAGGCTATGGGTGACACGAGATGATGTGTGGGGTAGTGCACGAGGGTTATATTCATTTTTCTAATCATTAGATTCATGATTTATTTAAATTGCTAATCGATTTCCTCATTGAACCAATGTTCTGATACTGTAGGTAGATTACCTGTCGTTTCCAGTTTTTCAAATCAATATTGTTCATGATTTTAGTCCATGGCATGATGTTTAATACTGAGGTTAGGTCCTAATTATAATTCTCTTATACATTAGCTTGCCATGGTTAAATTTGGTG
Organism: Iris pallida; assembly: GCA_029216955.1. Lineage (NCBI taxonomy): Eukaryota > Viridiplantae > Streptophyta > Magnoliopsida > Asparagales > Iridaceae > Iris > Iris pallida. Next base: position 18,907 of record JANAVB010001862.1, read on the forward strand.
TTGAATTGATAAGGGTGGGCTGTTAAATGGGTAGATATTTCATAATGTATCATGAATTGATTTTATTATTGAAGGTCCTTCATAAACTAGTTGATCCCTAACAGTGTTCTTGAAATGAAATCTGAGATTGGGTTGGATACGAGAACTGGAAATACTTGAGGGCTATCTAAGCAAGTTTTAAATTGAAATCTGAAATGTGACAGGTTCTTGAGTTTTGTTTGAGAAGCTTTGATGTTTTCTAAATATTGAATTAACTTAGAGAGTTAAATGTGTAGGCTGAACTGGAATCACATGAATTGGTTTACACAGTCTTAGGTTGGACTCTCAAACCTGGAGCCTTGGTCTGTTTCAGTCCACCCTCCCCAGTTTTGAGTTAGTTTTGGTATGGGGTTGCCATTGGTCTGAAACTGAACCATAGCTTGAATAAACTGATTTTTGTGTGTTTATTAACCATGGTTTGACTTCCTTTTCCTTTTCTTCTTAACTGAGATTGTTGGGGCATCAAATTGATTTTCTTTTCTTTTGTTTATTCCTGTCACATGTTGCACTGTTTTCCTGCACATTATTTTACAGCACACACTCACTATTAACACACTTGCCTGACTGCCAGATTTTGCCACTGTTTGCACATTGCTCACACATGTATGCCATATCCACACACACACAAACCTTCTCTTGTTCACTGATTTAATTTCCTGCCCAATGTTTTCCTGTGTACACTCACACTTTCACCTATCTATCACTGGATAATTCCTGCACATTGCTTCATCACACACACACATACACATTTTTCCTCTTCCTTCACTGTTTTGTATATAATCATATTTGACACACACTTCTATTGCACACACACACATGTGCACTGTTATTGCTCACTGTTTGTAAATTTCAGATTTATCAATATAGCCTAGACACCTAATGCACAGTCTATATTATGACTATACCTATATACATGGTGTGTGAAATGTTATGGAGAATGTGTATACTTGTGTACTTGTGTGTGATGCATATCTATATGAATACATATAGTATTTAGCCTAGGTATACATAGTGTTAATCCAAATATTTGTATCTATATATATAATGTTGTATATGCATAGGTGTATGGGTACTTGGAATGTTGTGTGTAGTCTAGTATAGCCTTGTTAGAGCCTAGCATGACTGGTTAGACCTAGATAGTTGAGTTTAGACTTGATTAGACTAGATTGACCTAGTTTGACTTCTAGGGTTGACCAAAGTTGACCAAGAGTTGACTTTGGCCTAGATTGACCTAGAATCATGTAGAATGCATAGTAGGACTCCATTTTACTATTCTGGACTTGTTGTGACTTGTGCTGTTCTGATTAGGAGCCAGACACCCCTCCTTGGACAGTACGATTCATATAGGACACTCAGATACAGGCGAGTATATTCTCTGATCATTTCATATCCTGCTTAGAATTATTTCCTGCAGTAGATTACTTTACTTGTACTGTCACGTTGGTCACACGGATTGGTACTATATGGATCCCTTCTTGAGATGTTATCCTTAGGGAGCATCAGGTACTACATGTTCTGTGCGTTTCACTTACATGGCGTATCATATGCTTCATTGGTTCGTTGATCACTTACGACATATACTCTTATGATCGTAGAGTCTTCCTAGAATCCTTATCCCATTTATGGGACTACTATGTATCACCTTCGGGGTCTATCACCTTCGGGGTCTATTACCTTCGGGGTCTATCACCTTCGGGGTCTATTACCTTCGGGGTCTATCACCTTCGGGGACTGTTACATAACATCATAACATAACCTGGCTGGATCCTTGTGTATTGATTGGGGGTACGGGGGAGTAGAAATGGACATGTGAATAATACCCAAGTAGTATCTTATCAGAATCTCTTCCATAGTGTCTTATCAGAATCTCCTATGCCATTTACATGTTCTTGTTGTACTCTGACTCACTAGTCACTGCTAGCTCTCTATGTATAGTAGATATTTCTATTACAGTTCTCTCTCTGTTTTTATACTGCACTTCTTTCAGTACCTGTATCTTACTTTACTGCATGATTATATTTTCTAACCTGCTATGATCTGTTGAGATGTACTGTACTCGCTCCTGTCCTGACTGGACCTGTTGAAAATATTACAGAGGACGAGGAGGAGGCTTGCCTGGACACTTACTACGGGGCAGCCTTAGATGACACCTGCGAGCTGGACCCTCAGGAGGACCCAGCTCTAGCTGAGGAGATCACCCCGATTGTCTAGACTAGACTAGTTAGGCTTATCTTACTTTATACAGTCTTGAGACATGTTCTAGTTAGACTCTATTTTGGAGATCAGTATTGTATATATTCTTTTATCTGAGACCTTGTACTGTTGGATATTGCTGGAATTATCTTAGACTACTACTTTTATCTATTTTATTCATTGAGTTCTATTTCATATCGTGCTACATCTTCCTTAGTTGTGATTGAGTTTTTACTGTTATGTCACTACCCACTCGGGGAGTATAACTGTTTAGATATATATTGTTAGATGTATGTTGACCTAGGACAGCGCTCTACCGTCGATACTGTGGCGTAGGCTGGGCATTGTTACGTTCTCGTACCCTCACAGTGGGTGCGGGTCGTGACAGCTCGAGGTAGTTCAAAGATAGCCCTTTATTGATGAAGTAAGGTATCTTTTCTAGGGGGATTACATCATCTGCAGAGGGAACATCAGTGTGGACAGCCACATACTTGGCTAGCTTCGGTTCCTCTTCGGCTACCCCCTGTATAAATGAAGACTGAGAAGACGACCTGGGCAGCTTGATCGTCATGGGTTCAACTGGGAGAGCAGAGCGTGGAGTTATTGGCAGACTAGCGACCCCCAGCTTGGTACTCGATGCTGGGCGGGGAGTGGTTGGTTCGCAAAAAGTTCCAGACCTTGCATCGGGGTGACGACCCTTCTTGGGAAGGCGTATCGTCATTGGCTTGTCGGAGGGATTGAGCTTCTCCGTTTGCGGCTGGCCTACTCTCGGCAGCCTAATTGTCAGTGGCTCCGTTGTGGGTCTTGACACTTGGCCAGACCTTGGCAGCCGGATTATCATCTGCTCTTCTTGTGCCGAGAGGCTGATAGCGTCCTTACGCAGAGTAGCGGTAAGGGGTGCAGACTTGCCAGGTTTGCGAGCTTGAAGGTGGATCGTCAGAGGTTCTTCTGATCCTGTGGCTGTCTCGGTACGAGCATGCATATCTCCTTCACCAAGATGCTTCTTTGACTGTTCGTACAGACAGGAGTCTGAGTAGTAGGATTCGACCCCTTTGAAGGGATTGATATCAGCAAATTCTGTCCTCACGAAGCCGTGTTTGTTGACATATTTGAAGCATTGGTGTAGCGTGGAAGGCACGATCGATCATATAATCGTATATCCACGGGCACCCCAAGAGGATGTTGTAAGAAGTGTCTGCATCTATGACGTAGCAGGTGACTTCTGATTGGAGATCGCCAATCTGACACTTCAGACGAATCTTCCCAATTGGATAGCTCCTGCCCGAATTGAAACCGCTGATGGCGGTGCTTGTAGGCGTCTGGCGATGCATTGGGATGCGGAGATGATGTAGCAGACCCTTCGGGATAATGCTTATGGAAGAGCCAGGATCAATGTGCATCCGATCCACCTTTACGTCGCCGATGATCCAGTATAGTATAGCGGGCAATCGTGTAGCTTGGTTTTGATGAGCATGTCCTGCAGAGTGAAGACAATTTTGGGCATTGCTCCCGTACAAGCGCTGTCTTGGAGATCTGCAGGCGGGTTCTCTCCCGTGAGGTTGACCTGAGCCAGGTACGCGTCGACATTTTGGAGTACATCGCTCAAAGCCGCACGAACATCCTTTGAGAGTCTTAGAAGCTCGTATAATGACAACTTGGCCGGTGTGTTGGCCAATTGCGCTAAGATGTCGAAGTTGTAGGGCTTCTCCATCCATTGTGATGTCTCTTTTCGGATGGATTTATCGAAGCGAGTCTCCCTCGGCCTAGGCTTGTCGGTCGTCGGAGGCTGAGCCGGTCCCGGAGCGTCAGTTGTAGCAGGCTGATGATCTTCAGTCGAGTTGTCAGCCACGGGTTGGGATTGTGCCCCAGATCGAGTGACAACGGCTGTAGCTTCTTCGATATCTGCCGAGATTGTGCGACAGGACCTGACTTTTCTACTCTTCTTTTTACAGATGGAAGATGATGTGGGCCGAGTCACTTACGATACCAAGTCTGGATGGATCCACATGACCTTCCCTCGTGATGTGGTGAGGGGCACTAAGCCAGCAGCCTGATCTCGGGGAGGTAGAAGATTAGCAACCTCCATTGTCGCCAGAGGGATGGGGACCACACCGTCTTGGGTTTTCGTCGGAGGGAAGCTGCCGAATTGTACTGACACCATGTTGGCTGCCACGATTACCTCTTCGAAATCGATAGCCAGAGCATTCGAATCGATGAGGTTTTGGATGTACCGTTTTAGCTGGTAGCAGTCGTGTGTTGTATGGCGGACGTAGCGGTGATAATGGCAGTACTTTGGGTTCTCCATGTCTGTCGGCCGAGGTTCCCGTCTTGGTGGAGGAAGCTGAATTCTGTCTCCTTGTATGAGCATGTCCAAGATGGACTTGACGTGACCGTCTTCGAAGGAGTATATGATTTATGGCCATTGTTTGTCTGCCGGCTTTGGCTCAGGTTTCTATGCTGTGTCGGCCACCATAGCCCGCTTACCTCTGTTGTCCCGATTGTTGGAGGGACTACCCCCATTGTCGTTGTTGGTGTTAGGACGCTTGCTCTTGTTTTCTCCGTCCGAGATGTGCAATCCCAATTGGCGGGCCTTCTTCAATCGTTCTTCGGCGCTGGTGGTACTGATGATGAACGTCTTCCAATCCTTGAATTAACTTTCGCCCATCCAGAGACTGATTGTTGGGAGCAATCTCTTTTGGCAAATTTCAATCAAGGAGGAATCCGGATTTCCAGACGGCAACTTTATTGCGGTTTGGCGGAACCGCTTAATATAGTTCCTTGTCAGCTCTTTCTCCCCTTGGACGACGTCCATGAGGGTGGACATTGTGATGTCCTGTCCTACTTCGTAGAATCTCTCCAAGAACATGCGCTTGAAACCAGCGAAGGAGTGGATGCAGTTGTACGGCAGGTTGCGATACCAGTCGATGGCGACCCCTTCCAATGCTCCGATGAATAATCGTATGAGAATGGCATCGTCATGGGGCAGATGGTCGGTAGTGACCTCGAAGTAAGTGATGTACCGACTTGCTGAGGTCTTGCCATCATAAGGATTAATATTGAACGGCTTATATCTTGGTGGGAATGGAACATCCCTCCAGGCAGCAGGGTACGGTTGCCGTATTCTGAGGTCTGGAGAATTTCTTGAGCGTGAAACATGGCTCGGAGCTCCTGGACCTCTCTTCTCGCTTCGCGGGCCTCATCCACGGCGGTGGGGGTCGTTACTTCAAGAGGATTATTGCCCGGGTTCGGTGCTGCTGAATTCGAATCCGCATTGACCGCGGGATCCGCGCTTGTTTGGCCAGGCATCCCTCCTTGCAGAGTTGGAAGGGCCACTTTGATCTCGTCTACAGACTTGACCAAGGCAAGCAATATGGCTTCGAGCGTGTCGATGCGTTAGCGATCACTGGAACCACCTTGGCTGCTGTCTGTCATGAATACCGTCTTTACGTGAGGAGAGATGGACGGAGCGGTGGAGGAAGCGCCCTCCGAATCATACCCTTGTAGTGATCAGTCATCGGGGTACGTAGGTATGTTCTCTTCTGGTTCAGATTCGAAAGGAACAGTACCCCCAGTCTCCGAGTTCGCCTCATCTTGGGATTCGTGGACATCCTCGGAGACGTCGGGGTTTGCCGCATCTTATGGGAGAGTTGTCTCTCCCGGCTCGTCTTTTTGGAACATCGAATTATCGTGGAGGTTTGGAGGAGTGCTACCTCCAGTCCCAGTAACCCCCAGCATTGTGGACGACGAATCTTCTACTGTAGCAGATTTCATCTTAGAACGGGTGCCTTGGAAAACTTCGGTGGTGGGCACCCGCTTAGACGACAGTCTTTTAGTCGAAGTGGTTAAAATCTTCGGGCTGGGAACAGTTGTCTTCTTCCCTCTCCCATCAGCAGGGACTTTCTGAGCAGAGTTGCAGGAGACGACGGAAAGTGCCTCGTCTCCTGAAGATGGCTGTTGCAGTCTTTGAAAGACGGACTGTCGGTCTTCTCGTATCGTCGCATTATTGCAGCAGCAGTTGACGATGACTTGGGTGCAGTGGCGTCCGTAGGGGGACTATTTGCACCCCGATGCGTCTTCTCTTTCCTCGCATTTGTGGAGGATGGCCTCACGCAAGTCAGATGGGTCTGGATCGACCATGTTTGCTCCCTGGGTTTTGGGAGACTTTTGCAAACCTCTCTGTCCTTTTGCCGCCGGGGGCTGAACTCGAGTAGTTCTGTACAACCTCCTATCTGAGGCCCGTATAACGGTATGCGGAACGCTCGGATGGTCAGAGACCGAATCAGCGGACCGAGCTTGCCAGGCTCGTGCTGCCCTAGACTTCTTCGCTCTAGTGCGTAAGGGCACATAGTAGGAAGAGTCTAGGTGATGCTGGAGAGAATCAGACATGTCTTCTTGGGAGCACAGGAGATCAGGACCATAAGATAGGCGGTTGAAGACAGAGCCACGCGGGATAGGCGTTATGCGGCTGTCATCAGTAGTCTTCATGCGGCTGGCAGACGTAGCCGCATAGGCTTTCTTCATATGGCTGGGAGTCTCAACCGCATGAGTTTTCTTCATGCGGTTGGATGACTTGGCTGCATAGACTTTCTTCATACGGCTGGCAGATTCACCCACATGAGCCTCCTGCATGTGGTTGGCAGATTTGGCCGCAGGAGTGTTCGGCTTCTTCTTGGGGTGCATAGAATCACTCTTTGTCCCTGCAAGTCCAGTATCGTAGTGATTTCCTCTGCCGGACGTGGAGACAGCAGAGTCCTCTACGGCTCAAAGTGGAGCCGTATGAGAATCGCCTTCGCCGTCTTGGGTAGCAGAGAGTACCCCATCCAGAGCTTGTGCAGGAGCAAATGACTTTAGCCTCCACTCGCAGCGAGCTTTCTTTGTGCGGGTTCGCTTCTGGATCGGGCCAGCACTTCCTTCAGAGAGCATTTCTTCAAACGCCTGTTGGTCGAAGCGAACAACCATCTTCTGTTGCGTGGAGCCAAGTTTGGCTGCATCCGGTTGCATCACCAACTCCTCAGCCGTGGAGAAGTTTGTCCCCAGCAGAGTCGCCATCGTGTTTGCCATGAAATATAAAAGGACAGAACAATTATCGGAGGACTGGACTTTACTTCACAATACAAACTCGCTTGTACAAAGAAAGCCTAGGGACGAAAACCTAGGTACAGCAATCTAAGTACAATTATTTATTTTAGATTCTGGGGGGTGACGATAGAGGCTCGGGAAAGTGACGGCCGCTCTGCCTTACTCCTTGGACGATCGGGTGCAGCTTCTTGGCTCTGTGGAAGAACTGCTTGGCGTTGATGGAGAAATGCTCTCTCTTCAGGCTCTCTGGCTCTCTATGCGCATCTGTCTCTGTATCTCTCTCTGTGTATATGTGTCTCTTCGTCTCTCTGTGTGTCTTTGAGGGAATGGCACCCTGCTATTTATAAGAGTGGGAGGGCATCATTAGGGTTTACAATGATTGCCCATTCTTGAAAGTTGGTGGCTAAGGATCATTAAATCTGGGCCGTTTATCGAGATTTGAGCAATAAATGTGATTGCATCAAATCTTTTGTAGATAATTAATGCTAATTGACATAAATCCTCCCGATTTGTCATGCCAACCTCGGATTCCTCGACACGTGTCTTTAATTGGCTTATTTACAAATGATCTGATTTGATCCCAATATTTTATTGGGATTTGCTGAGAGATTTCGATCAATCTGATGCCACGTGCCCTACTATCATGCCACGTGTTTGAGCCGCAGGAAAGTTAGGCCGCATAAAGCTGGCCATGTGTCCAGGCTGCCTAAGAGTGGCCCCCCAAATCATTTGGACCGTATGGTAATGATGTGAGCCGCATGAGTATGAGTGAACCGCATGGAGATGGCCTCTGTGAGCCACATGGGGATGGTCTCCGTGAGCCGCATGGGGCTGGTCTTTATGAGCCGCATGGGGCTGACCTTCCTGAGCCGCATGGAGCTGTCCACGTGTCAAGGCCGCATGACAATTTCTGACTCTCGGAGGATTATGTCAAAGATTTTTTTCGCTTTCCGAGGAGTCCGTCATTATGAGGGAATTATAATGATATCTTCGTGTCAGAACTGTCATCTCGTCCAAATTGTCAGCCGTCAATGCCTTTAATGCAGTAAAGGACAAATGAGAAAGCTGTCTGCAGGCCACGTGGCTCCTCTTTGAGCCGTATAGGACTTTTTTGAGCCGCATAGATCCTTGGTCCGCATGGATTCTTGAGCCGCATGACTTCTCTGAGCCGTATGGGGCTCTCTGGCCGCATGGGTCTTTCTTTATTATTTTCCATGCTTCTACAAGGATCTAGTGCTAACACTGGAGGAAGGATCCCCAATGATAAGTTCCTTAGGATGGTTGGTGACAAATCTCCATTCTTTTGGGAGATCCTTTTGAGGAGGCTCGAGAGGTGGAGACTCTTTTGTTGGAGGAGTCACAACTTCATTGTTAGATGAAGAAGGACGATCTCCATTAGAGGAGTTCTCTAACCTAAACGAGATGTCATCAACATCATCGGAAGAAGAGAATGTAGAAGTATTAAGTTCATTAAAAGAGACATTAATTGACTCTTCGACAACAAGACTTTTTTTTTAAAAACACGAAAACCTTTACTATGCGTAGAGTATCCAAGGAATATTCCTTCATAGGCTTTTTCTTCAAACTTGCCTAGGTTATCCTTGGTATTCAAAATAAAACAATTACAACCAAAAACTTTAAAATATTCAATAGAGGGAATTTTGTCAAACCAAAGCTCATAAGGAGTCTTCTTAGAAATAGGTCTAATCAAGACCCTATTTATAACATGACATGCCGTGTTAACGGCTTCCGCCCAAAAATATTGGGGGAGCTTATATTGGTTTAACATAACCCGGGCCATATCGCCAAGGGTTCTATTCTTTCTCTCCACAACACCATTTTGTTGAGGAGTACGTGGACAAGCAAAATCATGTCCAAAATCATTCTTTTCACAAAAACTTTTGAAATCGGCATTGTCAAATTCTCCTCCATGATCACTTCTAATTTTGTTAATAGAAAAATCTTTCTCATTTTGATCACGTTTACAAAAAGCAACAAATTCACGAAAAGTATCACTTTTGCAAGCAAGAAAAATAACCCAAGTAAATCTCGAAAAATCATCAACCAAAACAAAAGCATAAAGCTTGCCTCCAAGGCTAGCAACTCTACTAGGACCAAAAAGATCCATATGAATAAGTTAAAGAGGTCTAGAAGTACTCACAGAGTTGATTGATTTGAAGGATGACTTTGTTAACTTACTCTTCTCGCATTCTTCACACACCATATCCTTTTTGAACGGGATACTTGGGAGTCCTCTTACGAGCTTCTTGGTAGCAAGACGAGAGATGGTATCCATGTTGGCGTGTCCGAGCCTCATGTGCCAAAGCCAACTCTCATCGTTCTTAGCAACTAAGTACCTGTCATTTTAGTGTCTTCGACAAGATATAAAACATAGATATTATTTCCTCTAATGCCTTCATAAACAATAGATCCATTTGAACTATCGAAAATGAAGCATTTGAGCTTAACAAACTTGATATCATAACCATTATCGGTAAGATGACTAATACTAAGAAGATTGTGTTTAAGATTAGTAACAAGACACACATTCTTAATACAAGGATAATGAGGGAAACCTATATTACCATTTCCTATAATGTGACCTTTAAGATTATTACCAAAGGAAACGTGTCCTTCCTTCTTCATCGATAGCGTTGTAAATAATGAAGCATCCCCGGTCATGTGCCGTGAACAACCGCTATCGAGAATCCACTTGCTTATAGCATGAGAAGGACTCTTCACCTACAACATAAGTTGAAGATGAACATTTTGGTACCCATGATCGTATGGGTCCTTGAGTGTTAGTCTTAGGAACCCACTTAAAAACTTTCTTATCAACAAGTTTTCTTGTATGACAATAATTGGTCGTATGTCCAAGCAAGCCACAGTAGTTGCAAATCATAGAGGATTTAGAAGAAGATGTGTGAGAATCATGCATATGTGAATCTCTAGTGCGAGGAGCTCTAACATTAGTATTATGATGATGATAATAAAAAGCATGATGCGAAGTGTTTTTCTTAACAAATGGTCCTTTCCTTGTGTTAGAAAAGGATTTGTGTGTAGTGTTCATGTAAGAAGTATGCCTAGCATTGTGATGAGTGTGGAGGTGTCTTGGAGTATGCATGTGAGTAGTGTTCTTATTACCTAATTTCTTACTCTGTACAAGAAGATCATCATACTTAATAGAAGTATCATATTCTCTCCTATTAGCATCTTGAACTTTATGCATAGCAAATTCATAAGCTCTTCTCATGGATTGAATCTCATCATCCTTTTTCTTGATGGTGACAAGAGATTCTTGAAACTTGAGTCGCAAAGACTCTATTTCATCCGTGTCAGAAGCAGGAGATTTTCCCTTTACATCAATAATGATGCTTGAGAGTCTTTCTATTTCAAGTTGAAGAGCATTAACCTCTTTTAGAGATTTCTTATATTTATTCCTAACACCTTTGTGCTCTTTATGCAATTCAAGGATAGCTTTCTCCAAGTCATCATAAGTAAGAGTATTTAAGGAGAGATCATCAAGTACCTCATCGGTTGCCATGAGACAAACGTTGGTATTATGTTTGCACTCTTTGTTTTTGTCGGAGTCGCTTACGTCACTCTCACACCAAATGCTTGTGTTGGCGAATTTCCTGGAGGACGAGCTTCCCTTGTTAGGCTTCTCGTACTTGCTTGAGTCTTTTCTTATCATCGGACAGTCCCTCTTGATGTGTCCGGGTCTTCTGCATTGATAATACGCCGAATCTTCCTTATTGTCCCGTTTGAAGCGGTTGGCTTTGTTAAATTTGAGGAACTTTCGGAAGTGCTTAGCTGTGAGAGCTATTTCTTCATCGTCGTCCGACTCATTGTCGTCGGAGCTATCCTTGGAGTAGGACTTTGTAACTTTGAGAGCAAGAGACTTATCCTTCTCTTTGGTCTTCTCCTTATCCTTCTCTTGTATGGAGGATTCCTCTTGATCCTTCATATCGAGTTCATGAGTCATTAGCTTACCCATGAGGGTCTCAAGGTTCATGACTGTCAGGTCGTTCCCCTCAATGATTGCGGTAGCTTTAGGACTCCAAACTTTTGTCAATCCTTTAAAAAAAATTCTGATCTTTTTATGAGCAGGATATTCCTTACCAAGAGAATAGAGAGGATTAATAATGTCACCAAAACGAGTAAACATGTAAGTAATAGATTCATCATGCTTCATCTTAAAGGACTCATATTCTTGCGTGAGTCTACTAATCTTGGATTCCTTCACTTGTGAAGTACTCTCGTGTGTGACTTCAAGTAACTTCCAAATCTTATTGGAAGTCTTGCAAGTAAAGATTCGGTTGAATTCACTACTGTCGAGAGCACAATAAAGAGCGTTCATAGCCTTGGCATCTCGACTCACAAGTTTCTTGGTGTTTTCAGTAAGTGTGTCCCTAAGGGTGTCAGAAGCAATATCCTCAATAACTCTGGAAGGAGTAGGAAGACCATTTATCACACAATCCCATAAATCGAAATCTATGGACTTCAGATAAATGCTCATCCTAATCTTCCAGTAGTTATAGTTGGTTCCATCAAATAGGGGAGGCCTATTTGTGGAGTGTCCTTCATTGTGGAAGGTGTTGATACTAGGGTTAGTGGCCATGGATCACTCAAAGGGTATAAATCCAAATCAAGAGAACAAAGCTCTAATACCAATTGTAGAACCCTAGAGGGGGGTGAATAGGGAAATAAAAAATATCTAAAGCAACAGAAGCAATATATGACAAATAAAAGTAAAGAGTAAGAAGATCAAACAAAAGATGTATCCTGGTATCCTCGCTTGAGGCAATCCAGTCCCGGAACTCTCTTCGGCTTAAATCCACTATTTAATCAAATAGTACACACGAGTTTGGATCCGAAGAACTCGCCAACTTCAACACGAGTTTGGATTCGAAGACTCGCCAACTTCAACACACGAGTTTTCTTACGAAGGCTCGCCAACTTCAAACAAATGAGAAGAGAACTTGTTGATCTTCTAACACGTGAAGATCGAAAATTACAACTCTTAAATACTCTAGCACTTTGGGAGAGGATGACAATTTAAAAGCTTGGTAGAGTATTAATGGTGGAGCTCTTAGTTGTTTGGAAAATTTATGGCAAGAGTTGGTGAAAGCTTAAAGAGAAAGAAAGCTTTCTTTTATAGAGAAACCAAGAGTGGGTGGCATTTAATGCTCTGGATACAGGCAGACCGGCATACCGTCGGTATGCAGCGGCATACCGTCGGTATACCGGTCAAAAGGTAACGGTCATATTAATATCCGTTGAGAGCATTAAATGCGGCCATTAATGCTAGTCAGAGTGATTCAAAAATCAAATATATGTAACCCGGTATACCGTCGGTATGCCGCGGTATACCGTCGGTATATCGACGTTTTATCACAAAACGTTTTAAGGCAAACAAAATACCGGTATGCCGTAGCATACCGTCGGTATGCCGACGTTTTGTCACAGAACGTTTCTGTGGTCCACAAACGGTATACCGTCGGTATGCCGGAGCATACCGTCGGTATATCGACAATTTATCACAGCAAGTTTGTGGGCGATAAAAATGGTATACCGTCGGTATGCCGCTCTGTAAGATATTAATTTTTGACTTATGCTTTTAGTTTGTCATCCAACCTTAAGTGTTTACAGATATACCTAGACCTTGTACAGACTCGAAAACTTTAAGCAGGTAGGAAGCCGTCTATGCAAGGAGCGCCGGTATCTGCTTCAGTCTTCAATGCAAAGGATGGTAGAACTTGAAAGGAAAAACTTTATGTAGTAGAGCTTCTGAGAAGATATGAATCTAAAGACATAGAAAACTAAACTACGAAGATGCTGTTAATATATCAAAATAAAATGTGCCAACAAGCTTCTGCCATGACTTTCTGTCTGATATCACCTCCAGGTACACAGAAGCTTCCCATGTCGAAGTGTACCGTCCTCATGGATACATAACTCTGGTCTTCATCCTGCTACACATTCTGCCCCTAAGCCGCTGAAGCTTAGAATCTGATGACTGAGCTAACCTGATCCTCTCAACTATACTGGACTGAACTTGCATGTTAGCCATCAATGCTACACTGGTAGGAAGGACAACTTCTATACCCATCTTCTGAAGATTTATCAATAACTCTGGCTGCGCTGTTATAAAATAAGCTCCAGCTCTCCTGCTCAATGCATCTGCAATAACGTTGGCCTTCCCAGGATGATACTGCAAGTTGATGTCATAATCCATAAGTAGCTCTAGCCACCTCCTCTGACGCATGTTGAGATCCTTCTGGGTGAATACATACTTCAGGCTCTTGTGGTCGGTAAAAATCTCTACCCTATCTCCATACAAGTAGTGTCTCCAAAGCTTAAGTGCAAACACTACTGCTGCCAACTCCAAGTCATGGGTCGGGTAATTCCTCTCATGATCACAAAGTTGACGTGACGTATAAGCTATTACCTTCCCATGCTGCATCAAAACACATCCTAAACCTCTTCCTGAAGTATCACAATACACTAAAAATCCTCCGATCCCATCTGGAAGCGTAAGAATGGGAGCCATCATCAAGCTTCGCTTCAACTTCTCAAAAAAATCCTGACATTTTGCTGTCCAAGTAAACTGCGCGTCCTTGCGAGTTAACTGGGTTATAGGTGCTGAAATCCGAGCAAAATCTGAAATAAATTGCCGGTAGTAGCCGACCAAGCCAAGAAAACTGTAAACTTCTATAACTGTGCTGGGTACTGACCATGTCTCAATAGCCACGATCTTCTGGGGATCCACCTCTACTCCTCCTCTGGTAATAATATGACCCAAGTACGAAATACGATCGAGCCAGAACTCGTATTTACTGAACTTGGCATATAACTGGTGCTCTCTGAGAATCTGGAGGACAACTCTGAGATGCTGCTCATGCTCCGCTTCAATCTTGCTGTAGACCAGGATATCATCTATAAACACAATCACGAACTGATCCAAGTATGGCATAAAAATGCGATTCATGAGGTCCATAAATACAACTGGTGCATTAGTTGCTCCAAATGGCATAATAAGGAACTCCCAATGCCCATATCTAGATCTAAAAGCTATCTTCGGGATGTCTTGCTCTCTGACTCTGATCTGATGGTATCCTGACCGCAAATCAATCTTCGAAAATACAAACGCCCCTTTGAGTTGATCAAACAAGTCATCTATCCTTGGGAGAGGGTATCTGTTCTTGATTGTCACTGAGTTCAAGGTACGATAATCTACACATAATCTGGATGTACCATCCTTCTTTTTCACAAAAAGCATCGGGGCTCCCCAAGGCGATCCACTTGCACGAATGAATCCCTTGGTCCTGAGTTCTTCAATTATTTTGTACAATATCTCTTGCTCTGACGACGCCATCCGGTAGACTCTCTCCGACACAGGGGTTGTCCCTGGGATCAAGTCGATAGTAAACTCGATCTCTCGCTCGGGCGGCATTCTTGGAATCTCTTCTGGGAAAACATCTGGAAACTCCTCGACTATCCGGGGTAACTATACTGCTGCTACTGCCATCTGCAATACTGGAGGAGAATGTTCAACTTCGCTTCGGGAAAAGAAAAACTCTGGCTCGCCTAGAATGCTAAAACTACCCTGCCAACATGGCAGTCTATCCTAGCATACTTGTTTCTTAACTAATCTATCCCTAAGACCACATCATAATCGGCCATCGGGAACTCTATCAATCTAGCGGAGAACTCTTTACCGCTAACCACGATCCAACACGAGGAAAATACTCTATCTACTCCCACAAGACCGTTACCAGTAAGTATATTGAGCCTTACTGATAATGACTCAGGCTCCAGTCCTATCTGTGTTACGAATCGTGTAGACATAAATGAATACGATGCACCAGAATCAAATAATGCTGATGCTGGAAAGGAGTTGAGGAGAATAGTACCTGCCACTACCTCACCTGGTGTCAATCCTCCTTCTACGGTCATCGCCATCGCCTGACCATGTCCTTTGGGTACGGGTCCCCTCTACTGAAAACCTCTCTGTCTGCTCTGAATCAAGGCTGGGCTTGGGCATACTGCTGGGGGTTTTGTTGCTGGAATGCTTAGGACTGAGGCGGCAAGGGCCTAGGAAACTGTTGCTGCTGCTGGACTGGCGCTGGTCCTCTCACCGAAGGACAAGTAAAGTAGGACGATGATGAACTAGATCCGCTGCCCCACAAGCCAGGCATAATTCCTGCGCCCTACGACATTCTGCCACCACATGTCCTGGCTTCCCGCAATGTGAACATCCCACTGCGGAAGAGTGCTTCTGCTTCTGCTGCTGAGGGTTCGTCAGGGTTGAATGCTGAACCGACGTCACTGAGGCCTCCCGCCCCGGAGTTCCAATTGTCAAAGCCCCAGCTGCCGGGGCTGGTGCTGAAGACTGATTCATGTGGCCATGAGATCGCTTTCGACCTTCGGTCCTATCCACGATCCTTTGGGAGGTATACTCGTGTCTCCTGGCTGCTCTCAATACTGCATCAAAAGTCTGATGCTCGAACTGCTCTACTGACAGTAAAATCTCCAAGTGGAGTCCCTGCTGGAACCGCTGAGATCTGTCGAACTCGGTTGCTACCAAGGTGGAAGCAAACCGACTAAGTCTCGAAAACTCGACCGTATATCCGTCGGCTGTCCTGCGCATCTGCATCAAATTGGTGAACCTCGTCTGTAGATCATACCGAGCTACAGCATCAAAGTACTTAGTCTAGAATCTCTTACGAAATATTGTCCATATAATAGGTGTCACTAATCCAACGGCCTGTGCCGCCCAACAGCTGTGGGCAAGATCCAATAACTGTAGGCATACTACCGCCACCTCTCATTCTCGGGCGTCTTCGCCACTTCTAGAATCACTTGTACAAACACAATCTGACCGTGGTACTCAGGGGTCCCTGCCCTAGACATGATGCCGACAGTATTGGTTTACTTGTACAAACACAATCGTCCACGATGTCCAGGACATTCATTCTTGTCATGCTAGTCGTCGTAACAGCATTCAATAGTTCCCATCATGCTTACTTGTTATATCTTGTCAAGTCATGTCATGTTATGTCAGTTACTTGCCATACCATGCCATGTACAATTATCTGTCCAGTCATGTCAATCAATTCAAGTTATCAAGTCTGTGACAACAGGTGCAAGAACAATAAAGCAAATGGGTGTGCATAGGCTCAAGCCTCTACGCGAATGAAACTACGCTAGGCTATGAGACCCTGAGCGTAAAAATGGCTTTACGCGAGCAAGACCAAGGAAAGACAGCTTCTACGCGAGCGGAGCCCTACTCGAGAGGGAACTCTATGCTAGCAAGGCTCTACACTAGCAAGTATCCTATGCAAGCGGAACTTTACGCGCACGAGCACCCAAGTGAAACTCTACGCACGCAAGGCTCTACGCGAGCGAGGGAGAGTCTACGCGAGTGTCACGACCCGCACCCACTGTGAGGGTACGAGAACGTAACAACGCCCAGCCTACGCCACAGTGTCGGTGGTAGAACGCTGTCCTAGGTCAATCATCTAACACTATAAAGGTACCTGTACAGTATATACACTCCGAATGGAGGTGACATAGCAATATACAGTCTCAATCACATCTAAGGTAGAATGATAAGAATAAAAGATAGATAGATAATGTTGGAATAAAAGATCCACAGGATACAATCAGAGAGAGAGAGAGAGTCTAAGTATCTACTGCCATACAAAACAGAACATCCAACTCAAAACAAGTCCCTAATACTGAAAAAGAAAGAATATATACAATCAGGTCTCAGAAGACAGAAATAGTAAACCTAGACTAGGGAGCCTCAGTCTCTAAGCTAGTTGATCAGGCTGGAAATCCGGGTCACACATGTTATCTACAGCTGTCCCATAGTAGGTGTCTACGCAGGCCTCCTCCTCATCCTCTGTAATATTTTCAACAGGTCCAGTCAGGACGGGAGCGAGCACAAAATATCTCACGCAGTTCATATCGAGTTAGGAAATATAAAGCATGCAATAGAGTAAAGTACATAAAATGCTGAAAGAAGAAGATATATGTAAAACAGTAGAGATTTGATAACAGGAAATATCTAAATATGATAAGTAAGAACTGTAAGGAACATGTGATTTTAGAGTACAATCTAGTTATGTAAACGGGCTAGGAAAATGCAATGGTAACTCCATTGTACGTGGGTGTACAATAGACATATACAATAGTTATACAATGTTGTACAATAGGATTTGAGTACATAACCAATTCTACTCCCCCTCCCCAATCAATACACAAGGATCTACTCCAGTTACGTTATCTTATACAATAGTATACAATGTTATACAATGGATGTACAATGTTATACAATAGTGTACAATGGTCTATCCTGGGGCTCATGTGATAATGAGAGTACAATATGCACAATGAGTATACAAGGATATGGGTATTCAATAAATACAATATGAAAGTGAAACGCACAACACAATATGTATTTAGTGAATACAAGGAGATAACATCTCAAAAGAAGATCCATATAGTACCAATCCGTGATAACAGTCGTGTCAGCATCAAGTACAGTAATCTAGAGCAAGAATATAAATCCACACAAGTATGAACGGTCAGAGAATATACTCGCCTGATAGCCTGAGTGTCTGAAGAGAATATACTATCCGAGGAGTGGTGTCTGTCTCCTATAGAACAGTACAAGTCACAACAAGTCCAAAATGGTAATGAGGTACTACAATGCATTCTACATGAATCTAGGTCAATCTAGACCAAAGTCAACTCTTGGTCAACTTTGGTCAACCCTAGAAGTCAAACTAGGTCAACCTTGTCTAAACTAGGCTAAACTCAACTAACTAGGTCTAACAAGTGTAAATTAGTCTAAACAAGGCTAAACTAGCCTATGCTAGTAAGCACACACACTACCTAAGCTATATTAGCCAACTACTCACTTACACTAGCATTCAAGCCACATACACAGGCAATGAGCCATAGGCTATAGGCTAGAACATATATTTACACATTACAATATTAATCTAGTTTAGTATAGTTCACATATATATCACATATAGGTGTACCTATATATATACATATATATATATATATATACATAGGGTGATAGGCAAATAGCATGTGTGTTTGTGTACATGTGTGTGGAGTGACATGAGGCATGGCAATGGTGTATAGGAATGTATGGGATGCTCATGGACTGATATTGGCATGGTTTAAGGACTGGTTTGTGGCTGCCTAGATGGGCTGTTCTAAGGCTATGTGTGTGTGAACAAGGCTTGGTGTTAGGGACACATGTGAAAGTGAATGCATGAATGCAATGTGTGTGTGTGCAATGAAGGCTGTGGGGGGTGATACTTAACAAGTGTGTGTATGTGGGTGAATAACATAAGAGAGGGATGTGTATGGATGAACATTTGTGTGTCAACATTCAAGACAGTGTTATGCATTGAAGGGAAATTATAGCCATCTATAACATATGTGTGCGTATATGAAAAGAGTGAGGGTGAGTGAAAATTTGAGAGAAATGTGTGTGTGTGGATTAAACTCAGATTTAAAACCCAAAGAAATTCTCAGATTTTAAACCCAAAACAATTTCAGTTAAAATAGGGATCAACCTCACCCAACATTACAACACTCAAGGCAATGTGAAAGTTCACATTAAACTCAGGTTTAACCCACAGAAGAATCTCAGATTTTGTGTAAACAGATTCATTAAACTCAGGTTTTGGCATTGAGTAAATTCATGAACATCAAATACCTATCAAGTAACCTATCCCAATCTCAGTTATCTCATTAAAAGCAAGAGCTCAGGTTACATTATGAATCTCAGGTTCAAACTCAGGTTTGTGTGTGATTGCTTGTGTGTGTGTGAGGAGTGTGTTAACTAGGGTGTGCTGTCAGTCCTGAACAGAGGAAGGGAAGGAGCTCATAACAGTTCAGAAAAAAAAAAACATTTCCTTAACCATTTAAACAGTTTCAGTCCCTAGGTTTTCAAATTCCCAATTATCAAACAAAACACAACCAATCATCCCCAAAATTGAACTATAGTTAGATTACAAGTAGGTGGACTATATTAGGGTATAAAACCATGCTAATAACAGTATTAATAGGTTAATTGGGCTGCTGAAAATCAAATTGAAAAACTGGAAAAAAAAACTAGAAATTAACATAGTTTCAGAAATTTGGAAAATGACAAACAATTACTGTAAATACATTTAAGATGTGATTTAAAAAGGTTGGTAACAATTAAACTTAATGTACACAAGCTATTTAATGTGTTTGTGTCCACAAAAGTGGACACAAACGTGTCCATTCGAAACGAGACACAAAACAGTACAAACAGGCCAGTTCAGTGCACTGCATCGTGCACGTGTGCACGCGTGTCGTGCACACGACACAGCACAAATTAGGCCACGTGCTCGTGCACACGTGTACACCTATACTAGGGCTAGGACTAGGTCTACCTGCACCGTGTCATAGTGTCCACGTGTCCGACTTATAGACGCGTATTAGTGACACTCTAATCCGACTGAACCTGTCAGTCCCGATCAGTGCAGAGCCTCGTGCTCACTCGACACGACACGGGGACATGTGAGACTTGACACACGTGGTGTCAGTCATTGCCCCCTAGTGTGTATCGAGTTTCACGTGTCCTTGTGCTGTGTCCGCAGAGCACTAGCCCCCGAGAGGCAGGACACGCGCACAGACCTGCGCGCGCGCTCGCACCCGCGTGTGCACGTGTCGAATCCGACACGATGCGACACAGGGACACCCTCAGTCATGAAGAATCGTGTAAGCGACAATAAAATAGAAATTTTCATTCAAAAACATTCGAAAATAATACAAACAATCCCACTGTGACATTCCATCAAACACCTAAGACAGTGCACAGATACGTGTCCAGTTTGGACACGAAAGGACACGAAAACTTAGGGTTTCCTATTCCTACAGTTAGGTTAGGCCTAGGGTTCCCTAGAAATGCAATAAAACTAGAATTTCATGGTAAAAATAGGAAGTTACCTCTATGTATCAAAGTCTCCAAAATGCTCTAAAGGGAGAGGTTCCTCTTGAGAGTCAAACTCCTCCAAATTGATTTGAATCTGAGAATAAGTTGTAAAAACAGCAAGAATACTCAGATTAAAACCTATTGCAATTTGTTTGGGGGAAAAAAGAGCTAAAATGGATTTTCTAGAGATTTTTGAAGTAGGGACATTACCTCTTCCTAAAGCTTGTTCTTCCTTAGAGGCTAGCCCTAATTCTAAGAGAATATTTATAAGGGGGGAATCCCAAGGAGGGTTATGTCACGCCCCAGAACCAGAATACTGGAGAGCGGGGGCAGACATAACCAGCTACGTATATTGAAATAGAATACATCTCAACTATACGGTCACGGCTGTCTAGATATGAGGGTTTACTACAAGCCAGCAGTCTCTTAAGGTCAAGCCTATTGTCTCAATCTCAAGCAATTAACAGAGTTTACAAGATATTAGAGCATCAAATATATATATAAGGCGTCCCAAATATTACATATTGGATGATCATGAAGCTAGTCGTACAAAATGATGGGACTAGCAAGAGTTCAGTCATACATGATCAACCCTAGGATTTGTTAATCATGCTTACAGCCCGTAGGCAGACAGTAAGTAAATGTGCATCGAGCTAACAGGTGCTCGTCGGCTAAACGCCTCAAAAGAATAAATTTACATATAAGTGGGTGAAACAAAAAGAAAAACCCACTCTTGGCCCGGGTTCCGTCTAGTTGTCACTATTGGGCTGGAAGCTCGGTAGATCCTCGGGAGCTGCTCCGAAATTTGGCCACACAAAACCAGCTGGGTCAAACCCCAGAAAGAGCAAGTGCCACAAAGGAGGCCACAAATAAGAACAAAAGCCAGCATATCAGAACATAAGAATGAAAGAAGTACAAGTAGTAAAGTACACAGAGCGATAAACGACTAGGGACGTGGAACCATTCCGGGAGCAGGTTACAATCCTTAAACCAAACAAGGACCGGGATTGTACCCCTTTGCCTGAATAGCTCACTGTCTCTACCCATTTATCGTTAGAGATAAGTAAAACAATCATGATCAAGAGTTCCAGGTACAGGGGCTAGACAAGACTTAGACAAGGCTGGACATCATGCATTCACAAGCGGCCAAGCAATTACTACGGCTTACTACTTTAACTAACTAGGGTTATCACAAGCCTTAATTACTAACAAGATGCAAGTGAGAAACTCCCAGTCCCAAGCCCTGCAGACTATCCAGTTATCCTTCCGCGGGTTGAGAGTTATAGGTGGGTACACTGTCCGGGAGACAAATGTACCCTTAGGTGACTTAGAGGGTGCAACACATGACAGTGTGCTGGAAATGTGCTCTACTCGTCGGCAAGCTACAAGTCCATTAAAGCGCCCAGATAACGAGATTGCCTGTGACTGGGAATTCTTCATGTTCTAGTTTGATCTAATCATTAGCCTAATCTAATTTAGCGCGAGTCCCTGGCCGTGGTACCCAGGAAGTCACGTCCTAGACATGATGCAATACAAGACAAGTGGATTGTACAAGCAAGCAAGTAGGAACACCCACGGTGTCAAGTTGATTATACGAGTCAAGTTACAAGTTACAAGTCAAGTCAAGTCAGGAGTGCGCCGCCACGGGCCACTATCAAGTTATCAAGATAAATCATGTCAGGGTGCTTGTTAGGAGTGCACCACTACGGGTCACTGTCATGTCAGGTTGGTCATGTCAGGAGTGCACCATTACGGGTCACTGTCATGTTATGCTAGTTCCTTGTCATACCAGGCCATGTACAATAGACATTCCAACATATTAAGTAAAATCAAGTTCATGACAAAAGGCGTAAGGATATAAAATAGGCGTAAAATATCTAATACAATATCAATATATATAGGACTATAGAAGAGCCAGGCTTAAAGAAAATAAAACCAAATCTCCAAGAGCCAATGGTTTACGCAAGGGATCAGGGGTTGGATTGTGTAGGGTGTCAGTTGTGCAGGGTGCCGAGTGCGCAGGGGCAGATGGCGCATGGATGGATTGCGCAGAAGGTAGACTGCGCAGGAGTGAACTGCGCAGGAGTTGGTTGCGCAGAGATGGATTGCGCATAGGTGGATTGCGCATGGCTGGCTTGCGCAGGGTGGATTGCACATGAGTCAGGTTGCGCAGGGGCCAACTGCGCAGGGGTTGGTGCGCCAAGGGAGATGCACGGTCCAGCCCAAGAGGCCGGGCGCAATCGGCTATGCGCAATGAAGGCGCTGGCCGAGAAGGAAGGTGCGCAGTTCACCAAAGGGTGAGCTGCGCAATCGGCCTTGCGCTAAAGAGCGCAGGCCGAGAGGGCTGCTTCTCCAACCCGAGAAGAACTCCAAGAACTTCAAAACTTCAATTCTTCATAACTTGATCAAATCAAAACCAAATCTAGATTTTCAAAGTTCTAACTTGAGTAAATCGAATTCTCTTCCACATGGAAGCATCAAAATATGCAAAAATTAAAGTTTAATAGATCAAAACCAAGGAATTCCGAAAATAATCAAAACTTAGATCTAGAACAATGGAGACTCCAAATCACAAAATTTCAAGTTCTAATGTTGATCTACATGTCCTAATCTATCAAATGGACAAATAAAATTGGGTGCTTATTTGTTGGCAAGGTGCACTTGCCTATGGGTTGGGGAGTTGTGTGTGGAGGAAGGAGAAGAAGAAAATTAATGGAGAGTAAAGAGGAGAGAGAAAGTTTGGTGGAGATATAATGAGGGTGGTTGTGTTGTGTTGAGGATAGAGTATAGGTTAAAGTGTTCCACTCATGATGAACCAAACCAAACCAACTTCCACAAAATAAAACCAAGCCATGGTCCAAAACCCATTTACGAGAAACCAAAATCCGCAAGTCGAGAAAATAAAATACGTGCCAAAAATCAAATTACGAGTACAAATACGAAATACAGGGAATGAGGGTGACAACTCTACCCACCTTCAAAGAATTCCGTCCTCGGAATTTAATCAAGGAGCTAGAGATTGCCACGACAAGCTATACTAAGCACAGACAAGCTACACTAAGCAGTTCAATCATACAATCATACAATACAAGCATGGAAGGGAAAGCGTAAGGCACAAGAAAGACATTATACCTCACGAGTCAAACAGGTAGGGATATCGCGATCGGATGTCGTCCTCACGCTCCCATGTTGACTCACCTAGAGAGTGATGACCCCAAGCAACACGAACTAAGTTAATAGTCTTGTTCTTGAGCGTCTTTTCCCTCCGGTCCAAAATAGACACGGGCCTCTCCTCATATGAAAGGTTGGTACCAACAACCAATTCCGAATGATCTAGGATATGGCTCGGGTTCGGGATGTACCGTCGTAATTGGGATACATGGAATACATCATGTACCTCACTTAGCGACGGCAGAAGAGCGAGACGATAGGACACATCGCCTACTCGCTCCAGAATATCGAACGGCCCTATATACCTAGGACTAAGCTTTCCCCGTACGCCAAAACGAATGACACCGTGGGTAGGCGAGATCCTAAGGAATACATGGTCGCCGACGGTAAATTCTAAGGGACGCCGATGAGCATCGGCCCAATGGCGCTGGCGATCCTGAGTAACTCGGAGGTGATCTCTGACTCTCCTGACCACTTCAACCGTCTGAGAAATCAGTTCTGGACCGAGCATCTGCCTCTCTCCGACATCGTCCCATGCTAACGGGGATCTGCACTTCCTACCATACAGAGCCTCGAAGGGTGTCATCTGGATACTGGCCTGGAAACTATTGTTGTACGAGAATTCCACCAGGTGCAGGTGATCCTCCCACGAACCACCAAAGTCAAGGGTACACGACCGCAACATATCTTCGAGAGTTTGTATAGTATGCTCTGACTGCCCATCTGTCTGCGGATGATACGCTGAGCTGAACTTGAGACGAGTCCCCAAACTTTGATGAAGACTGCGCCAGAAGTGCGATATGAATCTCGTATCCCTGTCTGATACTATGCTAACTGGCACTCCGTGAAGTCTGACGATCTGCCTGAGATACATCTCTGCTAGCTGTGCCGTCGACTGTCCAACTCTAAATGGAAGAAAGTGTGCCACCTTGTAAGCCTGTCCACAATGACCCAAATAGCATCTCTGCCTGTCGGAGATCTGGGTAACCCAGTCACAAAATCCATGGTTATGTGCTCCCATTTCCATTCTGGGATCGGTAAAGGTTGAAGAAGTCCAGCTGGCCTCTGATGTTCAGCCTTGACATGTTGGCAAACCAAACATCGAGAGACATACCGGGCTATCTCTCTCTTCATACCATTCCACCAAAAGTGTTGACGAATATCTCTGTACATCTTCGTACTGCCTGGGTGGATGGAATACTGCGAACTGTGAGCCTCTGTCATGACTTCCTGTCTGATATCTCCATTGGGTACACAAAGACGCGTGCCGTGTCGAAGTGTACCATCCTCATGAATACATAACTCTGGCCTTCTTCCTGCCTCGCACTCTGCTCTGAGCCGCTGAATCTTGGAATCTGTTAACTGTGCGGTCCGGATCCTCTCAACTATGGTGGACTGAATCTGTAGGCTGGCCATCAAGGCCACATTGGAAGGAAGAACCACTTCAATTCCCATCTTCTGAAGATCCGCCAATAGCTCTGGTTGTGCCGTCAGGAAATAAACTCCGGCTCTCCGACTCAACGCATCTGCTACAACGTTGACCTTCCCTGGATGATACTGCAAATCCATATCGTAGTCCACCAATAGCTCGAGCCATCTTCTCTGCCGCATATTAAGATCCTTCTGGGTGAAAACATACTTCAGGCTCTTGTGATCAGTGAATATCTCCACTCTGTCTCCGTACAAGTAGTGCCTCCACAACTTAAGTGCAAACACTACTTCTGCTAGCTCCAAGTCGTGGGTCGGGTAATTCTTTTCATGATCACGGAGTTGACGTGACGCATAAGCAATTACCTTCCCATGCTGTATCAAAACACATCCCAATCCTCTGCCTGAAGCGTCGCAATAAACTGTGAATCCTCCGGTCCCATCTGGAAGGGTGAGAATGGAAGCCGTTATCAAACCTCGCTTCAACTTCTCAAATGATTCCTGACATTCTGCTGTCCAAACGAACGGCACATCCTTGCGGGTCAACTGGGTCATCGGCGCTGAAATCCTTGCAAAATCTGAGACGAACCGCCGGTAGTAGCCGACCAATCCAAGAAAGCTGCGAACTTCTGCCACTGAGCTGGGTACTGGCCATGCCTCGATAGCCACAATCTTCTGGGGATCCACTTCCACTCCTCCTCTGGTAATGATGTGACCTAAGTAAGAAATACGATCGAGCCAGAACTCGCATTTACTGAACTTGGCGTACAACTGGTGCTCTCTGACAATCTGGAGGACAATTCTGAGATGCTGCTCGTGCTCGGCTTCACTCTTGCTATAGACCAGGATGTCATCAAGGAACACTATCACAAACTGATCCAAGTAAGGCATGAAAATACGGTTCATGAGGTCCATGAACACTGCCGACGCATTGGTCGCTCCAAAGGGCATAACTAGAAACTCCCAATGCCCGTACCTAGATCTGAACGCCGTCTTCGGGATGTCCTGCTCTATGACTCTGATCTGGTGGTATCCTGACCGCAAGTCTATCTTCGAGAAAACTGAAGCCCCTTTGAGTTGATCAAACAAGTCATCTATCCTTGGAAGAGGGTATCTGTTCTTGATTGTCACTGAGTTCAAGGTACGATAATCAACACATAGCCTGGACGTACCATCCTTTTTTTTCACAAGAAGCATCGGGGCTCCCCAAGGCGATCCACTAGCACGAATGAATCCCTTAGTTCTGAGTTCTTCAATCATCTTATACAAAATCTCCAACTCTGAAGGCGCCATTCTGTAGACTCGCTCTGATACTGGTGCTGTCCCGGGAATCAAGTTAATAGTGAACTCGATCTCCCGCTCTGGTGGCATCCCTGGAAGTTCCTCTGGGAAGACATCTGGAAACTCTTCAACTATCCGGGGCAACTGCACTGCTGCTACTGCCATCCGCAATACTGGAGGAGATGGCTCTACTGTGCCTCTGGAAAATGAAAACTCTGGCTCTCTGGGAATACTAAAGACAACTCTGCCAACATGGCAGTCTATCCTAGCATAATGGTTCCTCAACCAATTCATGCCTAGGACTACATCATAGTCTGCCATAGGGAACTCTATGAGCCTAGCGGGAAACTCTCTACCGCTAACTACGATCCGACACGAGGAAAACACTCGATCTACTCCCACAAGACCATTACCAGTAAGTATATTGAGCCTCACTGATAATGACTCGGGCTCCAACCCTATCCGTGTCGCAAATCGTGCAGACATGAATGAATGCGATGCACCAGAATCAAATAATACAGATGCTGGAAAGGTGTTGACGAGAATAGTACCTGCCACTACCTCACCTGGTGCAACTTCTTCTTCCATGGTCATCATCATAGCCTGACCTCTAGCTGCGGGTCCCCTCTGCTGGAAACCCCTCTGTCGGTTCTGTGCTGGAGCCTGGGTGAACTGCTGCTGGTTCTGCTGCTGAAAGGCCTGGGCCTGAGGCAACAATGGCCTCGGGTACTGCTGCTGCTGCTGAACTGGAGCTGGGGCTGGTCCTCTCACCGAAGAACTAGAAAGGTTGGATGATGATGGACCTCCCCTATTCGGGCAGGTCCCTATCTGGTGGTCTGCTCCTCCACAAGCCAGGCATAATCCCTGTGCCCTACGGCACTCTGCCACTACATGGCCCGACTTCCCGTAATGAGAACATCCTACCGCGGAAGACTGCTTCTGCTTCTGCTGCTGCGGGTACGTCGGGGTCGAATGCTGAACCGACGTCACTGAGGCCGCCCGCCTCGGAGTTCCAATGGTTATACCCCTAGCTGTCGGGGCTGCAGCTGAAGATTGGTGCATCTGGTTGTGGGACCGCTTCCTGCCTCCGGTCCTGTCCACAATTCTCCGGGAGGTATACTCATGCCTCCCTGCTGCCTTCAACACTGCATCGAACGTCTGGTGCTCGAACTGCTCCACAGCCAATAATATCTCTAAGTGCAGCCCTTGCTGGAATCGCTGAGCCCTATCGAACTCGGTTGCCACCAAGGTGGGGGCGAACCTACTCAGCCTGGAAAACTCAGTCGCATAGCCATCGACCGTCCTGCCTCCTTGCTTCAAGTTGGTGAACCGGGTCTGCAGGTCATACCGTGCCACCGCATCAAAGTACTTTGTCTGGAACCTCTCTCTGAACGTCGCCCAAGTGACTGGTGCCGCTAACCCCATGGCCTGAGCCGCCCACCAATCGCGAGCCAAGTCTAACAACTGTAGGCGTACCACCGCCACCTTTTCATTCTCAGGTGTCCTAGCTGCTTCTAGAACCATCTCGGTATCCTGAAGCCAAGCGTCCGCGGCAATCGCATCTTCACTGCCGTCAAAGAAGGGAGGGTTCAAGCGTTTGAAACTGTTGGCCGCCTGATTCCCTTGGGGACCTCCTCGATTTAGTGTATCATGAACTTCCTGGTGTAAGGCGTCGCCTCGACGATCTTGGGATGCAAGCAGTTCTCTGATAAGCCCTACCAAAGGTCCCTCATCCTGTCTAGCTGGTTGAGCGGGCGGAGCTGCCTGAACTGGAGGTTCCGAGCCTCCGGGAAGCATAACTCGGGAGGCTACTCCAGAGTGCTGAGCTTGATCTTCCTGGCGCTGGGGTGCTTGTCGAGCTTCCTCTGGCTGGTTGGCAGGTCCGGGAGTAATGCCGCTGAAGAAGACGACATAGGGAACAGTAAGGAAGGACCAGGACAGATCAATGATACAAGCGTGTGACCAGGTCAAGAATCTCAGGGATTTGAAGATACGAGCAGAGATCAAGGACGAAATATTGATTGAGACATCTATTCGGTAAACCCTCACATTTCTTGAATGCCAAGACCTGCATGGGCCACCACTTAAACCATGTCACGCCCCAGAACCAGAATACTGGAGAGCGGGGGCAGACATAGCCAGCTACGTATATTGAAATAGAATACATCTCAACTATACGGTCACGGCTGTCTAGATATGAGGGTTTACTACAAGCCAGCAGTCTCTTACGGTCAAGCCTATTGTCTCAATCTCAAGCAATTAACAAAGTTTACAAGATATTAGAGCATCAAATATATATATATAAGGCGTCCCAAATATTACATATTGGATGATCATGAAGCTAGTCGTACAAAATGATGGGACTAGCAAGAGTTCAGTCATACATGATCAACCCTAGGATTTGTTAATCATGCTTACAGCCCGTAGGCAGACAGTAAGTAAATGTGCATCGAGCTAACAGGTGCTCGTCGGCTAAACGCCTCAAAAGAATAAATTTACATATAAGTGCATGAAACAAAAAGGAAAACCCACTCTTGGCCCGGGTTCCGTCTAGTTGTCACCATTGGGCTGGAAGCTCGGTAGATCCTCGGGAGCTGCTCCGAAATCTGGCCACACAAAACCAGCTGGGTCAAACCCCAGAAAGAGCAAGTGCCACAAAGGAGGCCACAAATAAGAACAAAAGCCAGCATATCAGAACATAAGAATGAAAGAAGTACAAGTAGTAAAGTACACAGAGCGATAAACGACTAGGGACGTGGAACCATTCCGGGAGCCAGGTTACAATCCTTAAACCAAACAAGGACCGGGATTGTACCCCTTCGCCTGAATAGCTCACTGTCTTTACCCATTTATCGTTAGAGATAAGTAAAACAATCATGATCAAGAGTTCCAGGTACAGGGGCTAGACAAGACTTAGACAAGGCTGGACATCATGCATTCACAAGCGGCCAAGCAATTACTACGGCTTACTACTTTAACTAACTAGGGTTATCACAAGCCTTAATTACTAACAAGATGCAAGTGAGAAACTCCCAGTCCCAAGCCCTGCAGACTATCCAGTTATCCTTCCGCGGGTTGAGAGTTATAGGTGGGTACACTGTCCGGGAGATAAATGTACCCTTAGGTGACTTAGAGGGTGCAACACATGACAGTGTGCTGGAAATATGCTCTACTCGTCGGCAAGCTACAAGTCCATTAAAGCGCCCAGATAACGAGATTGCCTGTGACTGGGAATTCTCCATGTTCTAGTTTGATCTAATCATTAGCCTAATCCAATTTAGCGCGAGTCCCTGGCCGTGGTACCCAGGAAGTCACGTCCTAGACATGATGCAATACAAGACAAGTGGATTGTACAAGCAAGCAACTAGGAACACCCACGGTGTCAAGTTGATTATACGAGTCAAGTTACAAGTTACAAGTCAAGTCAAGTCAGGAGTGCGCCGCCACGGGCCACTATCAAGTTATCAAGATAAATCATGTCAGGGTGCTTGTTAGGAGTGCACCACTACGGGTCACTGTCATGTCAGGTTGGTCATATTAGGAGTGCACCATTACGGGTCACTGTCATGTTATGCTAGTTCCTTGTCATACCAGGCCATATACAATAGACATTCCAAACATATTAAGTAAAATCAAGTTCATGACAAAAGGCGTAAGGATATAAAATGGGCGTAAAATATCTAATACAATATCAATATATATAGGACTATAGAAGAGCCAGGCTTAAAGAAAATAAAACCAAATCTCCAAGAGCCAATGGTTTGCGCAAGGGATCAGGGGTTGGATTGTGTAGGGTGTCAGTTGTGCAGGGTGCCGAGTGCGCAGGGGCAGATGGCGCATGGATGGATTGCGCAGAAGGTAGACTGCGCAGGAGTGAACTGCACAGGAGTTGGTTGCGCAGAGATGGATTGCGCATAGGTAGATTGCGCATGGCTGGCTTGCGCAGGGTGGATTGCGCATGAGTCAGGTTGCGCAGGGGCCAACTGCGCAGGGGTTGGTGCGCCAAGGGAGATGCGCGGTCCAGCCCAAGAGGCCGGGCGCAATCGGCTATGCGCAATGAAGGCGCTGGCTGAGAAGGAAGGTGCGCAGTTCACCAAAGGGTGAGCTGTGCAATCGACCTTGCGCTAAAGAGCGCAGGCCGAGAGGGCTGCTTCTCCAACCCGAGAAGAACTCCAAGAACTTCAAAACTTCAATTCTTCATAACTTGATCAAATCAAAACCAAATCTAGATTTTCAAAGTTCTAACTTGAGTAAAATCGAATTCTCTTCCACATGGAAGCATCAAAATATGCAAAAATTAAAGTTTAATAGATCAAAACCAAGGAATTCTGAAAATAATCAAAACTTAGATCTAGAACAATGGAGACTCCAAATCACAAAATTTTAAGTTCTAATATTGATCTACATGTCCTAATCTATCAAAAGGACAAATAAAATTGGGTGCTTATTTGTTGGCAAGGTGCACTTGCCTATGGATTGGGGAGTTGTGTGTGGAGGAAGGAGAAGAAGAAAATTAATGGAGAGTAAAGAGGAAAGAGAAAGTTTGGTGGAGATATAATGAGGGTGGTTGTGTTGTGTTGAGGGTAGAGTGTAGGTTAAAGTGTTCCACTCATGATGAACCAAACCAAACCAACTTCCACAAAATAAAACCAAGCCATGGTCCAAAACCCATTTACGAGAAACCAAAATCCGCAAGTCGAGAAAATAAAATACGTGCCAAAAATCAAATTACGAGTACAAATACGAAATACAGGGAATGAGGGTGACAGGTTAAGTGGCTGGACAAATGTTAGGGTTAGGGTTGGCCACTTGGCTAATGGGCTTTGGGCTTAGTCATAAAATAAATGACTTAAAAATCACAAGTCATGACTTGTGGTCAAATCTTTCCATTCAAAACTCAATATTCTTAATTCTTTTCACTAACTAGAGTATGGTTGACCTAACTTAACCTAGGTCTCATAACTAGTCAAGTCCAACTCAACTAGGGTTAGGTCACAAAGTCAAAGCTAGTCAAAGTCAACCTAGTCAACCCTCAATCAAACAATTCCAAAATAAATTCTAAAAATTCCCAAAAATTCAAATAAATCCTAAAATGACCAAAATATCCTCTAGGCTAAAATGTACTAATCAAACATCCTAATCACATGACTAGGCTCTAGGTCAACAGTCTCTAAGGCTACACTAGTCAATGCACCAAAGTCATAAGTCATGATTTAAATAGTTTAAAAATGATTAAAAATTACCAAAAATCATATTATTAAATAAATATCATAATTAAATAAATTAAAATACAAAATTTTAAAATTACCCTCATTTTAGAAAACTGGGTGTTATAGCGAGCGAGGCTCTACGCACGGGGCACTCTATACTAGTGAGACTCTACGCGGCAGGAGAATACGCGAGCGCGAGTCTACGCGAGCGCGAGTCTATGCGAGCACGAGTCTACGCGAGCGGGAAGGCCCCTGTGTAGATTTCAAGTGAACTCGGCGTAGAAGGATTACGCTGGCACGTAATGCATGTACGTAAAGGGGACACTACGCAGGCACGTTAAAACGTGTGTGTAAAAATTAACTACTACGCTAGCACGTAAGAACGTGTGCGTAAAAACTAAATACTACGCTAGCACGTAAGAACGTGTGCGTAAAACTTCATCTTCTCTCCCAGGCCAAGACAAGCAGGCGTAAAAGCTCAAGAAAGCCCCAACTCGGTCAAGACTCAATGAAATCCAACCATTCCAAGACCAAACTTGCGTAACATCAGAATGCCTTCTATATAGAACTCTTAGTTTTTGAAAACAAGCCAGTTTGGTAGATCAAAACCGAGAAATCCGAAAATACAACAAACTTAGATCTACATGAAATGAACTATGGAAACTAGAAATGCTAAGTACTAAAGTGTCTTAGAATTTTGTGAGGAAGAGAATGGAACAATAAAACTTGAGTTCCTCCATGAAGCAAGTTGTACTTGCCTACGGTGGTGCTCGGTGGAGAAGAAATGAGAAAGAAGAAAGAAGTAGTAAATGAGTAATGAATGAGGAGAAAGAATGGTTGTTGGGTTAATAAATGAGGGATGGTGGTAGGTGGGGGTTTGTATATCAACCCAAACCGAGCCCAACCAAGCCGAACCCAACCATACCCAATGCAGGCCAAGGCCAGGATAAACCACATGAACCAGAAAATGCTAACTAATCCATACCAATGTAAAACCCAAGACTAGCCAGTCAAGACAAGTTGAACCAGGATGAACTCAAAATAAATCAAGGCAAGATTAAACCAGGATCAAGCTAAGCAAGACAAGTCCAATTACGGGTCGGGATTTCGTTTACGTATACCAAAATACGTAATACGAACTACGGGCGTTACAAGCTGGAGCTGCACTAGACCTAGAGGCCGAGGAGGCCTAACTATCTTTCCCTTTAGATGCTTTACTTTTATTGTATTAGAGACTTCAGGCATTACCTTACTTTCTAGATGAATGTAATAAATTATAGAATTGTACTTTGGATTCTGGGATCGTTTATATAGATGTTGTGATTGTATATCTTCATATTGCCTTATAGTTTCCCTAGATTGGTACAACTTACTTCATCGTGTCTAACGATGAAGGCTGGGCGTGTCTGATTCGTGTCTGATTATTCGGGAGCGAGTCGTGACAATGGGGTAATACAAAGCCTTAGATTGAGTGTTACAGAGTTAGTTATGTTCTTTATGTTTCAAATGAGATTGGGTCGAGCAAACAAGAAATAATTCGCATCATATTAGATTTGTGCTAGTTATGAGATGCAAATAATGGAACATATAGTTTAATCAAGGAAGAAGTTAATGCGTAACGGAATGAATGACTCAGTCGAGGAATCGATATGAATCGTATACGAAAATATTAGCATAAAAATAAATGGAGTAAAGTTTCAGATTGAATAAAAAAGTTAGCGCAATTGGAAGATAGTGCACATGGAAGTTTGGATTTTGAAGATAAGAAAATGACTCTAAGGATTTAAGATGAAATTGCTTGATGATTTTGTTAGTATAGAATGATACGATCGAAGGAATATGTTGTGCGATGACTTGAGATAGACGATAACAAATATAATTTTGAGTTTGGACGAGCCGATCATGTAACTAGTTCGAGAGATAGCTATAGATGACAATAATATTCAGTTCGGATGATAGCAATGATTGTACGACTCGGAGTTTATTGCAAAAGAAAGATCGTATGGTTTTGTATACCATTGATGGTATTGAGGCGTATCAAAGATCGATATGCGATAACTCGGAGGTACTCTGATTCGACGAATGATGATTATATCGAATGTTGTTCTTTGAACGGATTCTATATTTTGATAATTGAAAGTATTGAATGTTTGGATGACTTGATTTAGTGAACTTAAAGTGTACATAAATGGATATTAGAATGACTATGCAAAATAAAAATATTGACGAAGATAGAGGATGAATGAGTCGACGTGATTCGATTGAATTGGATATGTATGTTTTGGGATATAAGGATTGTTATAACTCAGAAAATTTAGTAGGCGATCTTGTAATTTTGTAATGAGATAGATGCACGAATTGAGGATTAGTAGGATTTGGATTTGAGGTAAGTTATGATTGAGGAATTTAGGATGGATATGTTACGACTCAAAATTAAAATTGATGGTTACGACTTATGATTTTGTAGTCGAGGTATATGAGTTTGGACTTGGTAGATCTAAGGAGCTAATTAAGAATTTTGAATCTTTGCGAGTTGTGAGAATCATGTCGTTAAACCCTGTTATGATCGAGGATGACAGTGAATCAATTTATCCTAGGAATGGCTTTGTTGAATGAATCGGACCCCTTGAACTGAATGTGCAGATGCAAAGTAGAAAAATCTATGCTTGATGTTTATAAATCGGAGTGAGGAGAGCTTGGATAGAAAACCATGTACTATCGACTATGGTTTGACCTTAGGATTGGGAGTGAGTGTTTGATATTGGTTGCATGGCAGAGACCGCAACATTTGACTTTAGCCTGGTGAGTTAGCCTAGCTATTAGGTCAATGTCCATATGTCGAGAGCTAGAATTGGTACGAATCGACCTTAGTGAGACTCGTCTAGGTAGATTATAGAGCTGGGGTAGCTAGTTGTAGAGTTGAGGTTTGAATTAAATAGATGTTCTTAGGAGTTTAATGATTTATAAGATTGGATTGGACGAAGATATTGGATATTATTTTGGATTGATATAGGGTTTATGATCAAAAGGATGAGATGGTATATAGGATTAGTTAGATCAATGGCGTATTGATGGTTTGCCCCAGTTGTTTTGAAAAAAAAAGTGATAAAAAAAACGTTGATGAAGAGTGGATAGGAAAATTCTGAATTGTGTGCTCAAAGGAAATATTGATGGAAGTGCGGTCGTTGAATTGGAATGAACTTGAATTTTGATTAATCTGGTTCGAGGTAAACATATTGAAATTGCATAGGCTGGATACTTAGAACGTGGACGTTGATGTCATAATGAATGATCGAAAGTATTGTTGTGATTGAGCAAACAAATTGAATATGTTGGATCGGATTTCCTAGTATAGAAGAAAGTTGATGATTAAAGATGAAGTTTTGTTTCGAGGAATTCAAATGTGTTCTTGAGGATTGAATGAAAGCAAAATTTTACTTGGTTGGATTCAAACGATAGTATCAAAATTGAGATCATGTTTGGAAGAGTATAATTGAGTTGTGCATAATAAGATATTTGGATTTCAATTAGTTGTTTCAAAGGTTTATAAATTTTGGAAGATAGAACATAGAAGATTCAATTAATGAATTCGGAGATAGTAAAATTAGTTAGTAGAAAAAAATAGAGTATCGTTACATGTGATTATGATTAAAGCATTGAGGTAGTCAGGTTTTAATTGATTGGAAAATTGAGTTGAAGACTTGAAAATTTTGTTCGTTTATTTTGGTTAAGAGAGTAGCATTTGCTTTCGATTAGGAGATGACAAGTGACTGACTCGGTTATGTTTTCGATTCGGAATGATTAATTATATCGCTTGGGTGAGTTTGACCTAAAGTTAAGTTTTTGTATATGCGGCAAGTTAAAGTTACCCCGTATTTAAGAATAGCAGCACAAAGCGTAGTATGGATAAAGACAAGACTTGATGATTATGTTGCGAAATATTCAATTTTTTTTGGAAATGATATAGTTGTTCGGTGAATTTGGATAAGGTATAAGCGTGCCTCTGATTGATGAAATAAATACGAAGGTGTGTTCGAGAGATCTTTAATTATGCCAGGTGAATGTAAGTGGAGTATAGAGTGACAAATTTGATGAGTGTGTACTTAGAAAGTTTCGAGGACGAAACCTTTTTGAGTGGTGTCTTATGAGTGCTCTGTCCCGCTAGTTCACCAGAATAAATCAAAGAACACAACAACGTTCCGACTTGGCTATGCAGCGGCTTACTTGAAGACCCGCTCGGTCGAGACAACTCCTCGTTTGGGTAGGTGGCATCGATGAACTCATCTCTGCTTCACCTTCACACCTAATAACTGAAAGCTTTTTTACGCACTGAGTAGGTATGCTAATAAAAGAGACGAACCCACAAAGTTAGGAGAATAATCCCATTCTGAGTCAGATTGTGTCGAACATGAAAATATTAAACTTGATGCTTAGATAGCATGTTGCGTTGGGTTTTGAAACTTACACTTGGTCTTTTGATCCCACGACTTGGGTAAAGTAGAGTTCTTATGTTGTCACATAGACTATCAACTTGTTGTCATAGTCTATACGTTCCCATGATATCGATGAATGTCCTCACGGTCTCAATGCTAGTTATAGCATACACGTCCCCACA
Organism: Iris pallida; assembly: GCA_029216955.1. Lineage (NCBI taxonomy): Eukaryota > Viridiplantae > Streptophyta > Magnoliopsida > Asparagales > Iridaceae > Iris > Iris pallida. The sequence continues at coordinate 54,920 of JANAVB010001862.1, forward strand.
GTTTCAAGTCTTGTCATATAGAGTATAACTTGGTTGGTGGTACTGCATAGAACATGTTTGGTTAAAATTTAGCAAGAGGGTTATCAAGTAGTCATTCCTAAGATTGAGCTGAAAGATATGGAAACACGAATAGTTCTCGCGACCGTTTGTCGCCGAGATAGTCCCTCACTTGGGAGTTGCATAGAGATGGAAACACTTAGTAGAATAATGACTATGTAGGATGATAAGTTGAGTCGAGTCTTGCATGGTCATTGGACAACTTGTGTAGAAGGGCCTAGTTCCTCGGACGACAACTTGGGGCCATGGGACCATTCGGCCTAGGAGAAAATGCGATAGATGTGCTGGATTGTACCACACAGGTGATTCAAGGATTTCAGCGGAGCTCGCTACCCACACTGCCAGGGTCTTATCTACACCAGGCTATAAGTCCACGAATAACTTGTTACGCTAGTTACCCTTCATATAGATTGAGTCGGCATATTTGTGGCGATCCACGTACATGTCATATATTGAGTCGAGAAGTGAATGCACATCACACAACATAGCTATGGAGCCTAAGATTTGGCTTCAACAGAAATATGTACTTCGACACGACATGCGGCACTATGGTTAGTAGCTCGATACTAATTTGTTATGTTATAACATGTGTTGTTTTGATGAACAAAGAAGTCCAGAAGGTAAGTTTGGGTAAGTTTACATTATCTTGCGAGGCACGAACATGATGTGTTACACAAATGGGCTTATGGCATGACCACGATGTTGTGACACAACTAGTCTTATAGTTTTTGCCATGAAACTGATCCTAAGACAAGATTATAAAGATCACTAAAATCATAATGCGCACTTACTAAAATAATGTGTTGGTTTTGTATTGGTGTGCGAAAGGCCTCCCTACCAGTGCATTCAAATATCCCTACAGTTTGTTTGTGTGCAGGTTCAAGTAATAACTCGCTCAGTGTAGAGCTCGCTTGGACGCATCGAGACATGGAGTTCCTTCATATGTTGAGGCATGCAGTTGCGTTAAAGTCTTACATATATGAGATATAATATATGGACATCGTCTTCTTCAAGTTGTAAGCCTAAGGGCATGATTCTTTTGCTTTGTTTAACTTAGGCTCGTACGACATCACGCCCAAGCGAGGATGATCGGTTCTGCAGAACCAGGGCCACAACTCAGCAGACACATCACTGACTGTGTTCATCTCCTATGCCCCATATGCGCTCCTTTTTATATAGTAAAGACCGAATACCAGACTTCAATCACCATAGAACCCTTAGAAAGCTTCCATTGACCTTTTCCGAAGAGATTGAAGAATCCATCTTCATCCAACCTTCCAACCGACACCAGGTTAAAACAAATATCGAGGATATGACAGACATCTTTGAGAAAAATAATTACATCCATTTTTGTTCTGAAATACATATCTCCAATAGCAACAACTTTTGACACATCCATTGCCTATCTTTAACACTCCACAGTTTTCTATTATGTAAGTGACAAACAGTGTCCTATTGTGAGATACGTGCGATGAAGCCCCTGAGTCCACAGCTAAGAATTGTCATCACAAGCGAGGTTCATGAATACCTTATCACCCACAATGATTACATCACCTCCATGTGCCGAGGCAGCCGCTGTAATATTCTTACTTTGCTTTTCCTTGTCACCCATCTTCTCTTTTTTCTAAGCAAAACCATTTTGCTTGATGTGACACTTCTTACCATAATGGTAGCACTTAGAGTTCTTGTATCGATCCTTAGATATGCCTCTGCTCTTGTCACTGCCATCGCCCGTAACCCTACTTTTACTCCTTCTATGGCTTTCTAAAATAAGCGTCTCTGAGTAGGATGTGGATGAAGTACCCTGAGGACGACTCTGCAACTCTTTATTTAGTATCCCGTTCTTGGCGAACTCCTGATTGACAATACCTTCTGAGCAGAAGTGATCATAAATACTCGTACGATTTCCCACGAGTTTGGCAATATACATAGCAGCCATAGTCTCTATACCTCATCGTCGAACTTGACTCCCATCAAAGATATATGGTAAACCATACCTTGGAACTCAGTCAAGTAACCCCTAATAGACGTACCATCTTTGTACCGCAGACCTATCATTTGTCGGATCAGGAATAACTTGTTCACCCTGGTCTTCTTCGTATACAAAGATTATATCTTATCCCATAGTGTCCTCGCATGCTCTATACTGGCAACATGATTGTACACATTCTCGTCAATGAGCTGTTTGATGTACCCACACACGTGTATGTGCTTGAAGTTCCAGTCCTCTTTGGATTTATCAACTGGCCTCTCAGAAGTAAATACTAGCATATGTAGCTTTTTAAAAATAACAACTCTTTCTTCTTGCTCCTCCAGTAATGATAGTTGGTACCATTTAGGTTTATCATGCGCACCGACTTCGCGTCCATCTCTTCTTCTTGGTTTAACTATCAACCCTGACACCCTCTGAAAAATAAAGCTTTGATACCACGTGTTGGTATCAGCCAGAATAAAACCAATGCTCTGATACCACATGTTTGGAATTAAATACAAAAACTATTCCTCCAAACCAAAAATCCAGTAAGAGAACCGAGCAATAACAATCCACAAAACTAAATGCCAAAAATCACAAAGAACCAAATCACAGACAGAGAATTTTTGCATGAAAAACCTTGCAAAAAAAATCACAGAACGATTGGAGTTCAACCTTGAAAAGCCTCCACTAATAGGATAGAAGATTACACCTCTATAAGTTCCTACCGGTCCAACACAAATCACCATAACTCCTTGGAATAGAAAAAACAATCACAGACACACGAAGAACGAAGATGAAGAGAAATAGAATTACCCAAAACAATCCTCTCTTCGAAAATGTCGTAGATTTCTCCTTTCTCCTGCTAATGTTGCAAAGTACTCTTGCCACCTTTTTCTCTCTTATTTTATCAACTTACATGCATCAACCTTTTATAAACCCTTGCATGAATTAGGGTTACCATATACTAAACATATGGAAGCCCAATATGTATGGAAAGTTTCAATACACACACACGTATATATATATATATATATATATATATATATATATATATATATATATATATATATATATATATATATATATACGAAATATCCAATCATAAATATATGATCAAAGTCAAAGATGAAAAATTCAATCATATATTTGCTTACCATATATGTTCCTATATACGGTGATCGATGCACTCCCTAAACTTCTCCAACATACGGATGATGCTCGTCGCACTCTAGGATATTCTCCACATAGATTGGGAACCCCACCCACTCCAACAACATTATCTCTCTCTCTCTCTCTCTCCCCCCCCCCCTCCCCCCTCACATCTCATCTCCAGCGACTTGTTGATTTCTTCACTTAGGCTCACACTCAATAAACATGCATTTTTCGCCAGTAAATTCTTATTAGTTGATCCATCTTGAGTTTGAGTGTGTTTTAGGTATTGTTTTAGTGAACTTTATCTTCACTGGTCACCCTTATCCGCATGTCAGGTTACACATGTTGCCACTCATATTAGCTACTTTATAATTCTCTATTTTGACTTTATTTACTATCTCCAATCTATATGACTTGTCTAGAGGCCTAAATAAGATTTACTTGTTTCTAATGCCAACATAAATGTCCCCATGGTAACCCTCTCCCAATTTAAGTAAAATCACTTCAAGGCTAAGCAATAATAGGTTTTGTATGTTCTAAAATGATTAGATCCTAACACATGGTCAATTATATAATTCATTCCACCCCCTCTTCACATTCAATCAATTGTAGTAATATTAATTAACATGTCAACTTAGTTACATCCCAAAACCCATAGGGTATGAAATTGTACATGCCATAACTTAGTATATATACAAGTATTGCAACTTCCTAAGTTCCTACCATGTGCGTAAAGATGAAAAAGCAAAGAAAAAGAAAAGAAAATTTCTTCCTACATTTTCATCTGTATATTTCATTTCTTCTACAAACAAACTAAGTCCTTCCCAACAAACAGTGGCTCCACTTTACTGAAAGCAGTAGCTAGATGAGATATCTCTTGGGAATGGTTGTGGGTCCCACATCTCGCAAGGTTTTTCAAATAAACAAGAAAATGGTCCCCACCCCCTTCCGCTTGTAACCCCTCTTTCACCAGAGTGGCCATCACCTTCCATTTTTGGCAATTTCACCTTTAGAACCCCACTACCAACTACATGGCAATTCTTTCCCACTTCACCGCCCCCCGCCCCCCACCCCCCCCCCCCCCCCCCCCCCTAGCCCATCATCAGTAACACCACTCTCTTTATATCTCTCTATGTTGTTGTTGTTGTATGCTTCTTTGCACTTTGGCAGAGGCTCTCAACATAGAGAGGGAGAGAGAGAGAGAGAATGGGGAGAGGAAGAATAGAGATCAGGAAGATTGAGAATGCAACCAACAGGCAGGTGACCTACTCCAAGAGGAGGCTGGGGATCATGAAGAAGGCCAAGGAGCTCACAGTCCTCTGCGACGCCGAGGTCTCCATAATCATGTTCTCCAGCACTGGCAAGTTTGCAGAGTACTGCAGCCCTTCCACAGAGTACGTCACCAACATATTAACTCTTCCTCCTCTTTTTTCTTTAATTATTTAGCTACCACGAAAAATCAAAATAAAATAGTTGTATTCATAATCATCATAATTACGTAAATGGCAGCACGAAGAAGATAGTTGATAGGTACCAAGAAGTCTCTGGCATCGACCTGTGGAAGGAGCAATACGAGGCAAGCAAAGATTCCACCTCCTTAGCTTGCTTTTTTGTTTTCTGTTTTTTGTTTATGTTGGTTGCTAAATTTTTTTGGGGAATTCGTATTGAATGTTGTAGAGGATGCAGAGCACATTGAGGCATCTTGAGGAGATCAACCGCAGGCTCCGAAGGGAGATAAGGTGAGTGCTGTTTGGATATTGGTTGTGGGGGGAAATGGAGAAGCTTAGCTTAGCTTGGGTTGTCTGTTTGTGTGGAGGCAGGCAGAAGATGGGGGAGGAGTTGGATGGCCTGGGCATTAAGGAACTGCGCGGTCTTGAGCAAAGTTTGGATGAATCCTTGAGGCTTGTTCGGCAGAGGAAGGTGAGATGGACACAATGTGATGATTTGAATGCCTTTAATCCTCGGTTTCGTAATCCCAACTTTTTTTTTGGGGGGGGGGGGGGGGGGGGGGGGGGGGGGGGTGGGGGGGGGTCTATTTGTGCTCCGAGTTTCCAACCCAAATGCTTCCAGCTATGTTGTACGGGTACGACGCGACACGGGAGTACGAGACACAATTTTGGCTTTGGTGTGTCCTAGTTTATTTTCAGTTTTTGGAGTATCCGTGTCGACACCTGCCCGGCAGAATGCTACGTGGACACGGCACCAATTTTCGGAGTGTCAGGTTACTTTGTTCAAGGAATAGATTAGGAATTAACGTTTATTGGCCGGAGCTTGATTGAGTTTGGCCCTGTTCACATAATGTAGATTTCAAATTGAACCCCCTCACAAGAAGGCGAGGTTCAAGAGAGAAAATCACACAGAGAGAATAATACACTATATTTAAGTCTTGTACAATTTTCTCATATTCAAAACTCAAAAGGGATTATGCTAAAATCTGAGTAGTGTTATTATATATGGTTACAGATACATGTTTTCTGTTTAGTGTTAAAAATACAGGTGCAACTTGTAAATATTTGTCTGGACAAACCAAATGAATATTTTTAGAGAAAAATAAATATAATATGATGAAAAGTTGTGGAAGGATGAGTTTAAATATATTGGTTGAATTAGTCTTAACCTAGAATCCAGAAGGATGGATCCTAGGGTTAAATTTCGACTAACAAAGGGGTATTGGATCCGGGTGACGTGTTCCTGGTGTTGGTCGGATGCAGTGTTCTAAATGGCGGCCGCCTAGCCCGCCTAGGTGGCGGTAGGCGGTCTCTCTCTGCACCGCTTTTCGGTAGGCGGTAGAGTAGGCGGCCAATGGCGGCATAGATGGATGTGAGGCGGCGTAGGCGGGAGCCTAGGCGAAGCCATACCTAACAAGTTGGCCAAAAATATTTTGTAAGCATTATGGGCCTATGGTTCACTTTTACAAAACTAAAAGTTTATAAATCTTCGTTCTACAACTTAGTTATGCATGGAACACCCTTAAAATATACGTATTATGCAAAAAACAGCGGTAAAATAGAAAAAAGATGTTCAAAATGTATCGACCGCCTAGGCGGTAGGCGGACTCTCTCCGCCGGGCGCCCGCCTACCGCCGTTTAGAACCTTGGTCAGATGAAGAAGCTATGTGGGTGCTGATTGTTAGCAGTTGGGGAGACGCCACAATGGGCGAGTGGAGGGTGACAACATCGGCATCTGAAGACAAAGTTGCCTTCTTTGTGTTTTGAACTCCAGACCTGACCCCTAACTTATTTATCAGGTGTTCTAACCAAATAAGATATTAGTTTTGTCTCTAAGAACCCAAGAAATACTTAAAGTAACTAAAACTCTTAACTTGCATTAAATATTGACCATAGTTAATCATTATATAAAGCGGGAGAATTTATTACCACTATTTTGCCTAGAGTTAATTATATTGAGCTCAAGCACGCATATGTGACCTCTTATATTCGATTTGTATCCGTATTCCTTTTCTATTATATCTGAGTTGTATTGCAATTTATCTATATCATCTTTTTTCTAGTTAATCATATTGGGCTCAGGATGCATTCATTATTTTATATCCCATTTGTATAAATTTTTGTTTCATGTTGTTGGTGTTGGATGGGGTTTCCAACCTATGTGGAGAAACCTCGGAGTGCGACGAGCGTCATCCGTGTGTCGGAGAAGCTCGGGGAGTGCGATGAGTGCCATTCAAAGTATCGGAGCAGAAGGTGTTGTCCCAGGCCTAGATGAGTTTGGCCCGAACTCGGTCTCCCATCGAGTTCGGCCCTTGGGGGGATAGCATGTTGGCTAGATCTGCTAGCTCGAAAACTTCGAACTCGGACCGAGTTCAGTTGTCGACGAGTTGTGTGGGATTTGGGGTGTTTTATACACCGTTTGATCACATCATGTGGTCCAGATTTGTTACAGGTTTTAGGAGTATATTAGGTATTTCCTAACCCTAATCCCAAGACATAATTGCAAGAAGGAATTTATAACTAATGGAGAGAATGAGGGATTGGTAGCTACATCGAAGAGGAAATCGTTTTTGGGTAATCTTTTATCTTCGTTTTCGTGAGTCTGTAATCTATTTTCTATTCCAACGAGTTGTGGTGATCCGTTTTGGATTGATGAGAAGTCTGTAAGGAGTCTGTATCTCTTTTATTCCAATAGTGGAGGGTTTTCAGGGTTCGACTCCGATCGTCTCGTGGTTTTTTTTTTGAAGGATTTTTCACATAAAAAATGATGTGTTTGCGTTGTTTGGGTCTTTGTGATTTTGGCGATTTGAGTTTTACATTTTTGCTTGGTTCTCTCGCAGATTCTTGGTTTGGGAGAACGATTTCTGCATTTCGTTTCCAGCAGAGTGGTATCATAATTTTAGGTTCTGCTGATGCCAACAGAGTGGTATCAGAACTTTGGTTTCAAAGAGGTATCAGAGTTGACAGTCAAGCCAAGGAGAAGAGATGGACAAGGAAGCTCGTGCATATGGTAAACCTAAACGGTTTCAATTACCACTATTGGCGGAGCAAGATGAAAGATTTGTTATTTGTCAACAAACTGCATCTTCCGGTATATGTTTCGAGAAGTTCAATGATAAATCTGAGGACTGAAAATTCGTACATATACATATGTGTAGGTATATTCGGCAGTTCGTTAAAGAGAACATGTATAATCACGATGTCAATATTTAGAACAGAGCACTTTGGGAGAAGCTGGAATCTTTGTATGCGAAGAAGATCGGGGTAAACAAGTTGTTCATGATCCGACAAATGATGGGTCTACGATACAAAGATGTTGCGCCTATTACGAATCACCTTAGTGAGTTCCAGGACGTGGTTAACCAGTTATCCTCTATGGAAGTACAATTCGATGACGAAGTTCAGGGACTGTAGTTGCTGTGTACGTTGCAAGACTCGTGAAAGACCGTACGAGTGTCCATGATCACTTCTGCTCCAAAAGTCATGGTCAGTCTGGAATTTGTCAAGAGCAGGGTACTGAATAAAGAGATGCAGAGAAGATCTCAGGACACTTCATCCATATCCCACTCAGAAGCGCTCGTTTCAGAGTGCCACGACAGGAGTAAAAGTAGGGGTCCGGACGGTAGCAAAGACAAGAGAATAGGAAAGTCCAAGGGTCGATACGAGGACTCCGAGTGCTACCATTATGACAAAAAGGGACACATCAAGCAAAATTGTTTCGCTTAGAAGAGAGAGAGAAGGACGGCAAGGAGAAGCATAATGTGAACTCAACAGCGGCTTGCCTCGACACATGGAGGCGATCTGATCGTTATAGGTGATGAGGTAGTTATGAACCTCGCCGGCAATGACAATTATTGGTTGGTGGACTCAGGGGAGTGCACATATCTCACAACAGGACACTGTTTGTCACCTACACAATAGAAGACCGGACTGTTGAAGATGGACAACGGAGACGTGTCAAAAGCTGTTGCTATTGGAGATGCGTATTTGAGAACCAAGATAGGTGCAATTCTTGTTCTCAAAGATGTTTGTCATGTCCTCGATACATGTTTCAACCTGGTATCGTTATAAGGTTGGATGAGGGGTTCTTCAATCTTTTTAGGAACGATCAGTAGAAGCTTTCCAGGAGTTTTATGGTGATTGTTAGAGGAAACAAGAAGTCCGGCCTTTTGGGACACTTGAGATGAACGCAGTCAGTGATGGGTCTACCGAGTTGTGGCACAGGCTGCTCAACCATATCATCGAGAATGGAATGAGCTACTTGTTGAACATGAAAGTAATTACGGAGCTCAACTCTGCAAAGTTAGGGAGATGCATGCATTGTTTGGTAGGAAAGCAAATCATGTGTCTTTCCAAAGTCACCCATCTTCAAGAAAGTCGACGTTATTCGAGTTAGTTCACTCGGATGTCTGCAGTCCAATGAAGGTAAAATCTATTGGTGGTGCATCTTACATTGTTATTTTTTTATTATTGTTCAAGAAAAGTTTTGGTCTATGCTTTAAAGACCAAGGATCATGTGTTGCGTACTTTCAAAGAGTTTTAGGCCTCTATTTAAAGGAAGATATGCAAGAAGTTGAAATGTGTTCGATCCAACTATGACAACGAATACATTAGTCTCTTTGATGCTTACTGCAAAAAGCAAGGGATTCACCACCAGAAGACTGCCAAAATTACCTCAGTTCAATGGTGTTGCGGACCGTATGAACATGACATTGATGGAGAGAGTACGGTGTTTGCTGTCAGAAGCAAACTTGTCAGGCAATTATTGGGGTGAGGCTCTCAATACTGTTGCGTATACTATTAATTCGTCACCTAGTGCTCCTTTGCAGGATGATGTGTCTGATAAAGTATGGTACGACAAGGAGCCGTCATACAGTCACATTCGAGTGTTTGGTTGTAAGGGCTTCGTGCATATATCGAAGGGCGAGAGATCCAAACTTAAGCTGAAGACAAGACAGTACGTCTTTGTCGGATATAGTCAGAATGAGTTTGACTATAAACTCTACGACCCAGTAGAAAGGAAGCTGTATAGAAGCAGGGACGTGGTATTCGTCGAGATTTATACCATAACCAACACTCTGGATTTTGAGATGCCTTCTGAGGCTGAGGAATTGTCTGAGTTAGTGTCATTTTTCTTTGAGCTGTTTCCAGAGGACATTGTAATCCAGTTATGGGGAAGCTAGTACATTGAGATGCTCCAAACTTTGATCATCAACTTGCTGATGGTGGTCAGGATGGCCCTCAGGAGGATGAGTATATCGAGGAGGCAGTTCCTGAAGGGAAGAAGGCTATCGGTATACAACCAGCACCAGAGGTTCCATTGAGGAGGAGCACGAGGGAATGTCAACCATCCACGTGGTACTCACCAGATAAGTACGTGCTACAAACTAACGGAGGAGAGTCCGAAAGCTTCGCAGAGGCGATAGAAGACGAGCATAAGCATGAGTGGATATAGGCCATATAGGAGGAGATGACTTCCTTATATGCAAACTCTACTTATGAGTCAGTACTCGGTACGGTTGCCAAAAGGCAAGAAGGTTTTGAAGTCCCTGAACTTCTCGAACACTCCATATTCCGATACGAGTACATCGAGAAATCATCTACGAAGGTATTAATACACTTTAATCCGACTTCTGTGAAGAATTGATAAAAGTCACAGATTTTTGAGTGTACCAACTCCTGAACATCTGTACTTTAGTATAATCGTCTGAGCAGCCTTCTGACAATCTTTGTCCCATGTACAAAATTCATAATCCTCTACCCCCTTACCCCCACTTTCTAGAGATAAGATTTAGACTAGATATCTTGAGTCTGCTATTACATAGCATATGTCCTAGTCCATTTATCACAACTCAATTAAGAAACTGCATCATCATCAGAAGTCCGAACATTCTCTTGATACTGAACATCTTTCCAAAGCATGTTCGTGGCCAAGAAACCAACATCTTGCCAGCATGCATGTCCATCTTCAAGTCCGTATCGAACAACAGACTTCCTGAGATCAGGTCCTCAGAAATAACTGATACGTGCTACACGTACACCAGTGTCAACGACTTTTCGAAAGTCCAAGACTATGATCTCGATGCTCAGATCTTTGTTCGCCATCGAGACCTTCATCACAGCTAGGTTCGTCCTAGGTGAACAACTCCTTCTAGAGCACGTGTGGCTAGATGCACCAGTGTCCAGTATCTACCCCCTAGTCAGCTACCACACTAGATGAATCAACCTGTGCATACATAGCAACCAAGTAATCAAAACAACCAAGTTTAGTTTTACCTTGCTATTTTTGTTTTGTAATTCTCCTTCAAATGTCCCTCCAATCCACAGTCGTAACTAACCCCACCAAGATAAAACTATATTTATGTAGGGTTATTACACTCCTGGAGAATCTTCGTGCTTATACAGTCAAAGCCATGCGCATATTGGAGCAAAACCTATGCACCAATCCATGCGCATCATTCGGGCTGTCCCATGCGCTCATCCGAGCAGACCCATGCGCCAAGATATGCAGCACCCTACGTGCATATACAGATAGCGCATATGCAATCATGTGCAGACTCTAGCATACGCATATGCAGTCATGCGTCGAGATCACCATGTACTGTCATACTCATAGTTGGAGCAAAACTCATGTGCCACGCCGAGCAGAATCTATGCGCACACATACGCATTATCTAAATAATACCTATGCGCATCGTCTGAGCAGACACATGCACATACATACGCGTAAACGAAATAGATCTTATGCGTATGATTGAGCCATGCGTACAAATACCTTGGTCTTCTTCTCATTTGTCTTGAGATGCTCCTTGAGAGACTTCTTGTCCACTCTAGCACAAGTTGTAATCTCCATGCACTATCGGCAAATTCGATTTGCCATGTAATGTGCATTCTCCTTGAATAGTTAGGTCCAACACTCATCCAACCATTTGACAAAAGACTTTTTCTTATCCAAATGTTAGAAGTGATGTCTGTCAATCTTCTCAAGTTTTATTAAAACTTGTATCGAGAAGGATTGTACGCCAGTTCTCTATCTGATCCGGATCTTGCTTTGAGATTGTTGTTCCCGAAATAGATCTAGATGGAGGAACGATCGGAATATTGAGACCTCTTGTAAATAAATTTGCTTTTAATTCTGATTTAGCAATGATCAGAAGCAGAGACCTCTTGCAAATAAATTTGCCCTCTGTTCTGATTATGTAGTATTTCAGAGACCTCTTGCAAATTAATTTCCTCTCCTAATTTTCTGAAGCGAGTTTTAGGACTTCGAAGATTCCTGCAAACGAATTTGCTCTCCAAAAATACCTGAACTGAGTTTTAGGACTTCGGAGATTCCTGCAAACGAGTTTGCTCTCCAAAAGTACCTGAACTGAGTTTTAGAACTTTGAAAATTCCTGCAAACGAGTTTACTCTCCATAAGTACATGAAGCTACAGAATACTACTATCCTTTCAGATTACAATTTTTTCTCTCAAATGCAAAATGATAGAAAGAGAGTGTTCTTCCTTGCAAACGTGTTGCAATTGGGACAGAACATATTACAAATAGAAGAAGAAAGGAAAAGAAGAAATAATAAAAAATTATTATTCTTTCTGGGATGATGAAGACCACCGTTGCTCAAAGCAAGATTCACCCACCGGGATCTGCTCCCAGGAACCAACAAGTTCTCAAAGAACTTTTGGAACGCTCGTAGTCAACTTTTTGTGACTCCAACTGGCCCCCTGGACTCAACGGGCTCCCTTTTCTTTTTTATTTGGTGCATCTTACAAAGGAGGCCAATGGGTTGTATATATAGAGTGGAGTAAAACTTCACTTCTTCTCATGTTTGATGTGGGACTAAAATACCAATACTCAAAAATAGAGTTTGATATTTTAGATCATCTTGCAATCAGCATAGTCGTGTGCCAGTCCACGCCTACCCCCAATATCCACCCGTGCATGCACGAAGCATCCTTAAGCCCGTGTCCGAGTCCGAACGACAAAAAGCAACATACTTCCTTGTTGGAGTTAATTATTTTTCCTTCTAAAAAAAATCCCACGTGGCATCCACATGTGCCCTACCACACGCCATGTACATACCTCAACACATGCAAAGCATTATATTGAGATACCCACTTGGTGGTGTAGCCGATGTGGGACTATTTTACACTAGTCCAAAGGCAAAAACACCAACATTTTCCGTATGGATTTTTCATGTAAAAATCGTTATATGTTTGTGTTGTTTGGTTCCTTGTGATTTTGGCGATTTGGTTTTTCCGTTTTTGCTCGGTTGTCTGACAAATTTTTGGTTTGGGAGAACGGTTTTCGCGTTTCGTTCCCAACAACTGTTATATCTTGAGCCACGTTGGACTGATTTATTCTTTTATAATATTAGGATAGTCATTCTTATTTCCAAACAATT
>JANAVB010001863.1:0-59062 GCA_029216955.1 Iris pallida
GCGAAGTTCAGTAAATGCGAGTTCTAGCTTGATCATATTTCGTACCTAGGACATATTATCACCAGAGGTGGGATGGAAGTTGACCCCCAGAAGATAGTAGCTATAGAGACATGGCTAGTTCCCAGCACCGTCGCAGAAGTTCGAAGTTTTCTAGGATTGGACGACTATTACCGGAGGTTCGTATCAGATTTTGCTCGGATTTCAGTACCCATGACTCGGTTGACCCGTAAGGATGTACAGTTTGCTTGGACGGTAGAGTGTCAGATTTTGTTTGAGAAGTTGAAGCAATAATTGATGACGGCCCCCATTCTTAAGCTTCCAGATGGAACTGGAGGATTTTCCATTTATTGTGACGCTTCTGGAAGAGGATTGTGATGTATTTTGATGCAACATGATAAGGTAGTAGCTTATGCGTCACGTCAGCTTCGTAATCATGAGAGAAATTACCCAACCCATGACTTAGAATTAGCAGCTGCAGTTTTTGCACTTAAGTTGTGGAGGCATTACTTGTATGGAGATCGGGTGGAGATCTTCACCGACCACAAGAGCCTTAAGTATGTGTTTACTCAGAAGGATCTCAACATGCGTCAGAGGAGATGGCTAGAGCTACTTGTGGATTACGACATCAACCTGCAGTATCATCCTGGGAAGGCCAATGTTGTTGCAGATGCATTAAGCAGAAGAGCCGGAGTTTATTTCCTAACAGCACAGCCAAAGTTGTTAGCGGATCTTCAGAAGATGGGTATTGAAGTTGTTCTTCCCACCAATGGGGCATTTGTAGCCAGCCTGTAAGTTCAGTCCAGTATAGTTGAGAGGATTAAGATGGCTCAGTCAACGGATTCTAACCTTCAGCGGCTTAGAGCAGAGTGTGAAGCAGGACGAAGACCCGAGTTATGCATTCATGATGATGGTACACTCCGATATGGAAGGCGTCTTTGTGTGCCCAGTGGTGATATCAGACAGAAGATCATGGCAGAGGCTCACAGTTCGCAGTATTCGATTCATCCCGGTGGTACGAAGATGTATCGAGACGTCCGTCAGTATTTTTGGTAGAATGGCATGAAGAGGGAGATAGCCCGGTTTGTTTCTCGTTGTTTAGTTTGCCAGCAAGTTAAAGATGAACATCAGAGGCCAGCTGGACTTCTTCAACCTTTACCGATCCCAGAATAGAAATGGGAGCATATTACCAAAGATTTTGTAACTGGGTTACCAAAATCCCCCGCTGGGAGAGATGCTATCTGGGTTATAATTGACAAACTCACCAAGGTAGCTCATTTTCTTCCTTTCAGAATTGGCCAGTCAACGGATCAGCTAGCAGAGATATACCTCAGAAAGATAGTCAGATTGCATGGAGTACCGGTCAGTATTATATCGGACAGAGATTCAAGATATACATCGTACTATTGGCGGAGTCTTCAGGAGAGTTTGGGGACTTATCTCAAGTTCAGCTTATCATCTGCAGACAGATGGTCAGTCAGAACGCACGATACAGACTCTTGAAGATATGTTACAATCTTGTACGCTTGACTTCGGTGGTTCGTGGGAAGATCACCTGCTCCTAGTGGAGTTCTCCTATAATAACAGTTTCCAGGCCAGTATCCAGATGGCACCCTTCGAAGCACTGTACGGCAAGAAGTGCAGATCTCCTTTAGCTTGGGATGATATAGACGAGAGGCAGATGCTTGGCCCAGAGATGATTGCGCAGACAATCGAGGTGGTCAAACAAGTTAGAGATCATCTTTGAGTTACCCAAGATCGCCAGCGCCATTGTATCTTGAATATAATTTTTACGCTGGAACGCTTCTCTTTTACGTATTTTATGCAGAATTGAATTTTTGGCGTAAAAAGTGCACAGAATGACTGTTTTTGCCAAGTTTAGCTATTTTCTAGCCAGAATTTCGAAAAACTTAAAACATGAAAGTTTTAGATCTTTGTCTTGCCTTTCCGAATATCTTTGGAGCACCTCAATTAGAGTTCGTATGTGGAAGTTATGCCTATTTTTCTGAGATGTGTTGAACCTTGGATTTTGGAGAATACCATTGGATCTTGTGTTTTCATGCGTTGAGCTATGACTTTATATGAACTAGACCTTGTGATAAATGACTCTCCAACTATTTGCATAACATAGGTTTCTTATTACCAATGATAATGATTCATAAGGAAGTTATGTTCAGTTTTACGCCAACGATGTTATGTTCCGATTTTACGCCGGGCCAACCCTGTGTATCACGCGGAGTGTTGTGAGATGTTTTTTGCGTAAAATCTTTTACAAGAGTTCTTCTCCTATTGTCTTGAGGGAGCTCTTGTGTTCTAATTTTATGCCTGAACTTTTCCGCGTACTTTCTTGAATATTGAGAATTGTTGTGTTATGACAACTCCCATGCATGTTTCTCCTAGTTCTTGTATATATGCTTGTGATCTCACATGTGTCCTGTACTTGGCCTAACTTGTCACGACCCTACTTGATAACTTGTTAATATGGAGCATGATGGCCTTGAGCATGGTATGACTTGATAACATGAACATGAAGTGATCATCCTCGATAGTGGCCCGTCGTGGTGCACCCTTGACAAGCACTTGGCATGATAACTCTAACAGTGACCCGTCGTGGTGCACTTTTGACAAGTAACAAGTAAACATGACATGTACCAGATTAATAGTGGCCCGGGGTGGCGCACTCCTGACAAGTAATCTTGACAAGTAATATATAACTCTCGTCTTGACACCGTGGATAATTTCTCTTGATTGTCTCTATACAAGTTATATGTCCCATCTTGCATCATGTCTAGGACATGAATCCTTGATTTCCCATGGTCAGGGATTCATACTGAATTGGACTAGGATAATGACTAGATTGATCAAGTAGTTCATATAGGGAGATGTTTCTAGTTACATGCGATCCCGTTATCCCGGCCACACCTGAGGGACTTGTAGCCTGCCATCGAGTAGGGCACATTTCCAGCCCACTGTCATGTGGGGCACTCCATGAAACAAGTTCTAAGCACACTGTTAGGTGTTGCACTCCAAGTTACCTAATAAATCTTGATAACTCTTAAATAAATCTCGCCTGGATAACCTGGATAGCTGCAAGACTTGTGACTGCTGGAACATCTTATTGCATCTTGCTAGTAACTAGGTTTGTGATAACCCTAGTTAGTTAAAGTATCAAGCCGTACTCTTTGCTTGGCCGTGAATGTTGGATGGAGTCCAAGCCTGTCTAGTCTTTCCTAGACCCAGTACATGCTATCTCAGGACATGCTTGCTTATATTTTACTCTTGTTGATACTTGGTTGGAGACTAAGCTCTGTTCAGGTGAAGGGTTACAACCGGGTCCTTGTTTGGTTTACGGTTGTAACTTGGCTACCGGAATAGTCCCTTAGTTGTCCTATCGTTTATCACCTTGTTTTCTTTAACTCATGTCTTAATTATTGTTCTCATGTGCTAATATGCTGGTTTTAGTTCTTAAGTGAAGCTTCCCTTGTGGCACTTGCTCTTCTGGGGTCTGACTCAGATGGTTTTGTATGGCCAGATTTCGGAGTAGCTCCCGAGGATCTCCCCGCCTTCCAGCCAGATGGTGAACACTAGAAGAAACCATGGCAACGAGTGGGTTTATTTTGCTCTCTCGCTCAAATTGTAAAATTATTCTTTTGTGGCGTTTAGCCGCCGAGCAAGTGTTAGCTCGTGTTGAAACCTATACTTTTGTCTGCCTACGGGTTGTAACATGATTGACAAATCCTAGGGTTGATCATGTATGACTGAAACTCTTGCTAGTCCTCACATTTTGTATGACTAGCTTCATGATCATCTGTATATGTAATGTTCGAGATGCCTTATCTTTCATGTCTGATGATCTGATATCTTGTAACATGTATTACTTGCTTGAGATTGAGACACTAGGCTTGTTCTTGACCATAAGAGACCGATGGCTTGTAGATAAACCTTCATGCATCTAGACAGTCGTGACCGTATGTCTAGGTGGATTACACTTCTATATACGCAGCTGGCTGTGTCTGTCCCCCACTCTCCAGTATTCTGGTTCTGGGGCGTGACAATTTATCCATTTTGAGCATTGTATGGGATAAAGGAATTATAAATATGTTTTTGTATATTAGATAAATATAGTTTTTGTATAAATACTAAATGTAAATATATGCTACATAAATAAATATATATATATATATATATATATATATATATATATATATATATATATATATATATATATATATATATATATATATATATTCTTTAGATAATATTTTTAGAGATATAATATTTTTATGTCTCTTAGATTTTTCTTAAAATATATTTTATAGGAAGGAAATTTTGGTTAATAAAAAAAGAAAAAAGAAAAAAAAGGGGAAAAACTGAACGGTACAGTTCCTCGGAACAGTACCTTCTAAAAAACGATCGATCCCCTCTCTTTATTGTGTGTGTGTGTGTGTGTGTGTGTATATATATATACTTGTGTGTGTGTGTATATATATATATATTTGTGTAAAAAAAATATATATATATATATATATATATATATATTTGTGTGTGTGTGTGTGTGTCTATATATATATATATATATTTTTTGTGTGTCTATATATATATATATATATATATATATATATATATATATATATATATATATATATATATATATATATATATATATACGGAAACCTCCCAACTTTATTCATACCAAGGCGCAAAATGCCGAAGCCTTTACAAGTAAACGCAAAAGTAAAACAGAAAAAGGAAAGGAAAATTCAGAAGAGCAAGGACCGCCAGAAGTCCTCATGTCTGTGTTTGCAGTGTCTGCTAACTTTATGAGTCTGTCGGATAACCTCCCGGATAAGCTGTTTGGGCAAATATTTGTGTCCCTCGTATCTGAATTATGAGTCTGTCGGAGAACCTCCCGTAGGTATATATGTATATATATATATATATATATATATATATATATATATATATATATATATATATATATATATATATATATATATATATATATATATATATATATATATATATATATATATATATATATATACCTATGCTACCTCCCACACCCCGCACGCTACCGTGCTGTTGGTTGGACTATCGTGCGACAAAGCAGCATAGCGCGACAGCAACATCAACAAGCAGTAGTCGCATTAGAGTGACAACGACGAACCCTACTTCGCGGTAAGATTTCTCTATATTGGTTCAACGAAATTTTGATCCGTAAATTTTTATGCGTAACTGGATTAACGCTATACAAAACCCTTCAAGTAGTTTATTTTAGTTCGGACTAGATTTCTTATGAAAAATTCATGAAAAAAATCGAAAAATAGGATTTTTGGAAACATAGAAACTGTCCCGAAACAACATTTTGGAAGCCGAATAACGAGCATGATATTGGAAATTTTCAAAATCCACTTGAACTTTGTTGAAGCCAATATAAACGGCTTCACAACGACCAATTATGTGAATTTTTTCTGTTATTACTTTTCAATTAAAAGCAGTTCCAAAAACCATGACAAACTATTTTCTAAAACCCATAATTTCCCGATACAGATTCCGTCCTGACAAATTGGACGACTTGATCGCAAACCAGTTGCATCGAAAGATGCGTATGGACATCGCGGATATGTGGGCTTTAATGTAATTTGAATTGATTGCGTGTGCACGACAGATTCAATGTGTATCCGCCGAAGAACACCGTATCGACCATTTTCTAAAAATCTCAAATACTTTGTGCACGTTCGTCAAATCATGAGAAAACTT
This sequence comes from Iris pallida, assembly GCA_029216955.1. Taxonomy (NCBI): domain Eukaryota; kingdom Viridiplantae; phylum Streptophyta; class Magnoliopsida; order Asparagales; family Iridaceae; genus Iris; species Iris pallida. The sequence continues at coordinate 5,758 of JANAVB010001863.1, forward strand.
GCATATTGGACCCATAATATTTTTCTGGTCCTGTGAGCAAAGTTTGGTCCGATTCTGAAACAGTTGACCGGATCCCCGTTTTGGCGGGTGTCACTACCACTTTCTAGAATAAGGGTATTTTGGTAATTTAAATTTTTTTGATTATTTTAGATATTATTAATTAATGTATTATGTTAGTGTCATAAATTGGTAAAACCTTAGAGCCACTCTAGCTAGATGTTAGTCATGATCAAGGAGGACTAGTTAGTGAGATTAGACAAACCTTTGGATTCATTTCTAATTAATTAGTCAAGCCTCTAATCAAATTGGGAACCATTTAGAATGTATTTATTGACTAAAACACTAAGTTAGAATGGGCCTCTACCTAAAAGGCTTGATATGGCAATTAGGAAGGCCTTTTAGGCATTGAACCAAAGCCTAACCCTAGCCGATCATCTTAGCCAGCCACATGAGCCCTCTCCCTTGCTATTAATAGTAACATTTCTCCTTCTTCCCCCTTTTATTGAAACTCTAACCCTAAGTTAGTTATTCTTCCCCAAATTTCCTCCATCTCCCAAATTGAGTCCAAATTCTCTCAAACCAATTGCAATCTCTTCCCCTTGAAAAGGAGAAATCTCTATTGGCTAGCTTGGAAGCATTTGGAGCAATTTGGCCATTAGAGCTTGGTGGAGATCTATATCTAAGATTTGTTCCTTGGGAATCTATCTCCCAAGTAGTAAGAGCCCTCTAAACGCTATGATTTTCTTTCATTAGTGTAGATGCATTCATTTAGGATCTTCCTTTACATTAGGAATGCCTTGGGTCAAGTTTGGATCTATTTGGGATGCGTATCACGGGCGTATCATCGAATATGCACACCAAGTGTTTGATTAAATGACTCATAGAGCATTTAATGTTTAAATTTCAGTTTTAGCTTTGCTTTTTTATTTGTTATATGCTGAGTTATCAATAATTGGTGTTATCTTGTGATATTGGATTAGTTTGGTAGGTTAACATGGATATGGGGACTTTGGTACATGGTGTTCTGTTCATTGTTCGTTTGTTCTGTCCATCTTAGTTTTTTGTGCACTACATTCATTATTAGTTCTGTCCATTTCATGATTGTTCAGTTTTTCTATATCATGTTCTATTTTATGCCATTCATTATGTTCTGATGGTTGATACTCTTTTGAGTATCAACCTCCTTCGAATCGTTCTGTTCTTTGAACTAAGGTCAGACCCTTAATAAGTTTAGCCATCCTTCGATATCCATTATCAATAACCTACTTAGCAGCAATCAGCATTCCATACCTGATTTCAGACCAACATTCGAATTGTGCAGACCCAAATTACTGTGTCCTATATTGGGTTAAATCCTTTGGGCTCAGATTGTTCAGTTACTTGCGTATTTAGTTCTGTCCACCTCCTATTTTGATAGCAGCCCATTGTGTAATGATCACATTCTTATTGTGTATCAGTTATACTTCCTCTTACCTCTACTTCAGACATTAGAACATTGTTTAGTCCAGTTGAATGAATAGTCGAGACATATATCCTGCTCTATTCTCTACTTCATAGCTTTGTTCAGTCATAACCATCTCTTTATATCTGTGATGTCTTCTAATAGTAAGTATCTGTCCACTTTATTGTCGTTCAGTCAATTTATAGTTCTATCCCCACCACTCTAAATGTTCAGGTACTGAACTTGGATGTTTTGTCCATTTACAAATGTCATATTGTTCCAGTTGCATATCATATTGAATCCCTTAGGCATAACATGTTTAGTCTTAAATGTTTAAATTCGGTTATTTGGTGTTTAGATGTTAGAAAGTGTGAGGCTCGATGTGATATGAGCATTTCTTTGGGTTACCTTGGCTATTTGAGTTCACTTTTTTCCCTATATATAGGATGCATGTATTAAAATTGATCTGTCCATAGGACTAATTTGTTTGCAAAAACAAAAGTATGATCTTTATTTCACAAACTTTGTAAAGAATATTACAAGAATTCTGGGAAAGTACAACTATAGGAATCCGATCTGAATGACGATCGCTTTATCCCTTGGACGATGTGAACTTTGAAGACTTGAATCTCTGAAGAACGCAGCAGCACTTGGACAAAAACTCTGATTTCTCTTGATCTTTCTCGTGATCTGTTGAATGGAAACGAAACTCTATTTATAGAGTTCTGAAATAACTGTTTTGAGCAGTTATTCTGGAGAGCGCCTGGTTGAAGTGCGCCTGTTTTGAGCACGTATGACAAACTGCGCCTGTTTTCACTCCATTATCACGAACGTGCACCAACTGCTCTAGACACGTGGCATTATTTGATTAAAATGCGCTTGGTCGTGTACAGTTAGTGGGACACGTGTTGGACATGTAGAGTGGTAGTTAGGCATTGATTTAGTCAAAGCGCGCCTGTTTCAGGGACACGTGGCAAGCTCTAAATTGATGTTGTATTGAACTGCGCCTTCTTCACTGAGACGTAGGCGCAATCTGCAAAGTGCGCTGAATTCGGATAGAAGTAGGCGCAGTCCGTTGATAGCGCCTAGTTCTTTGATGTAGGCGCAATCTATTTAGACAGCTGTCATATCTTCCTCGAGCGCCGTGCCATCAGAGGAATGATAGTGCTGCCTCGATCTTCGTGTTTGTCAGGTAATAATGACTTCACGTCAGCTAAGCGCAGTTTGTGAAGTGCGCCTCTGTGATGCAAAAATAGGCGCATTCTGAGTTTGTTGGTGAAGTAGGCGCCATCTATCTGTAGGCGCATTCTGATCAATCTGTTGAATCAAACCTAGGCGCGGTTTGATTTTTTGGACCTACAAGACCCCCTTCAAAGTTTTCGAATTTTGAATTTTCAAAAGTTCGAAATACTTTGAATTTCCATATGACCAAATCAAACCGCGCTTGATATTTGAAGAAGTTGCGCAGTTTAAGGCAAGAACGGATCTTCAGGCTGAATAGGCGCAATCCGTTGTGGTGGATATTTAGGCGCGTTTCGTTGCGGCGGTTTAGGCGCGATCGGTTACGTCGATTTGAATTCTTCAAAAGCTATAAATAACCTTTGAAAAACTTCATTAATCTTTTACCACTTCAAAGTATACCCAAGGGCAAATTCTTCCGAGAGTTTTTCTTTGATTTTGTCTTCTTCTTCTGACGAGTTTTTTTTTTCTGATCCAACTTCGATGGCGCCTCGTCGAGCTGATAAGGGAAAGGAGCCCGCACCAATTGAATCTTCGAAGAAATCGAAGAAGACCGCACTGCCTCCCGTGGTCGAATCACGCGGTTCTCTTCAAATACGAGAGCCTGGACAAACTCGTGTCTCTCGACACGAAACTGCACATCCAGCCATTAATGGTGGGTTATAAGAACGCACACTGGCTCTTCTTAGGGCTCAGTTGTAGTCGCCAACTCTTTCTAGGGTTCGGTGATTCTTTAAACTTCATGTTTATGAAGTTTAAACATTCCACAAAATGGCGCCTAGAAAGTTAGACTCTGTTTGCTCGATCGCGCCTAGTAACAAAGCTAGGCGCTATCGGATAAAGCTTTGTCTGAAAAACAGGCGCTGTTTGTTGTTGAATGAAAGCTAGGCATAATCTGCCCTATTTGACAGAAAATTAGGCACAGTCTGCCCAGATTCATGAATTAGGCGCAGTTTAATCTAGTTGACTGAAAACTAGGCGCAGTCTGTCTTTAAGCAGTCAACTAGGCGCAATCTGATAACTTTATTGTGATATTGCTCTTTTCTGTTTTGCAGTTGATATCAGGGAAGATCCCAACTTCGAGATCTTCCAAGGAACTTTGTCTGAACCTGAATTCAAAGAGGACTTGTCACACGTTAAGTTCCCTCATTATGAACTACCAGAGTCTCGAAGAACAATCCTGACTACTCAGGATAATGAAACTCTTCTGTGTTTGATGAACGGCCAACCCTTACAGTCACTGGATGCAGCTATCCACAAGAAACCACTTTTCTTGTTTGGAGATGCCTTGGGCAGGGAATCTCAGCCAAAACAGCGGGTGGAAGAGAGGATTTTTAAGAAGGGTGAAAAGACTATATATTTGCCAGATATGCTTAGGAGTTTACCTCTTTCCAGATATGAGTTTGCCAGTTATCCCCGCCAAATGGCGTGGGATATCACTCCCGTTCAGCAGGCTCGGGTGGGCAAAATATGTTATAAAAAGGTGAACAACAGAGATATCTTCTATAGTTCATCTGATATTTACGTAACTCATCTCAGGGGTTTGAAACCAGGTTGCATCCCTCCCGAGAATTCATCTCGTCTATTACCAGTGAGAATACCAATTTTTGCAAATGAGTTTGCTAGAAAAGGTAGGTATTATACTGATAACACCTTAAGGATGCAAGGTTTAGTCAACCCAGATTATAAACGATAGAGCTGCATTGCCAACTGGGTTTTAGAACATTATGAAGAAGAGCTTCTTAATATCAGTCTGTATGAAGCTGTTTATTCTTCAGTACATGGCTTCCCTCCAAATCCACACCTATTCCTTTCACTGATCGAAAGGTACAATTATAGGACGGGAACCTTCATGACCCCAAAAGGAGAAATCGGTTTCGCTCTTCACGAGATGAATCATATCTCCAAGCTGCCCATGGAAAATTTTCCTTATGAGGAGTATGTTCCCACTGAAGATGAATTAAACAGGCTGAAATCTGAAAATGCTGAAATGGTAGAAGTCTTTGATGAGCTGTTATGTCACTATCACATCTGTTGTTGTTATTTTGAAAGCTCAGGCTCCTGCTATCTTACTAAATGGATATCTTATCTCTTCCTCAAACATGATGATGAAGAGAAACAAATTAGTGAGAAGAAAGCTGTTGATCCACTTACCTTTCAACGTTTCAATGAGGAAGAGATAAATGAGTTGATGGCAAGGTTTCGCCAAGAAGATATAATAGTTAAAAATGATGAAGATTATCCTCCCCTCAAGATAGGAGATAAAATAGAAAGTTTCATGAGGATGGGATACAGACGTATGTCTAAGAAAGCCCATCTGGCAAGCTTTCTTGCTTTTTGGCTACGAAGGTATGTAGTCCCTGGAGCAAGTGCAGTCGATCGCTTCCATAGAGGTGTTCTTTTTGCTGCAGTCCGCCTAGTGTTCGGTTATCGGATGGATATTTTATCGGCGATGACAAGCCGACTTAATCATAGTCTGCGTTGCTTTGTGGACGGCATGCTAAATAATAAGAAAGATGGCTTTCCACGTACTGAAGTCGCCCACACTTATTTATTTGGGTGGCTTCTAATCCACTGTCCAGTTTTGATGAGCCCTGGCGAAAGAGCCATTGGAGGAAACTTTTTAAGAAAGTATGAAGGGTGTAGATGGAATCACACCTCCTTGATAGATTGCCGGCGAGTATTGAACCGCGGCGATAACTGGGATTTTTATTGTGTGGATCCACCAGCTGGCTACGAGTTATTGCCAGCTAATATCCTAGATTCAGTAAATACTCTACCAACAGATCCAGCTATATTCAATTGGTTGAAGTCGATTCGACCTTCACACCTCGTACATCGATTTGAAGATGAATGTATTCTTGAACCATATTTGCCTAGCCGTTTTGCACGCCAATTCGGCTATGATCAATTCCATGTAGGGAATGCCACAACATGCCTACAAGGGAAAGGATATTTGATTGATGGTGCCAGGGCTTGGTACTATTATAATGCTAAAAATACGAGGGCCGTTTTCTCAATGCCTGAGAATACAAATCATGGACCGCGAATGTTATTCACCTATTCAAGGTTTTACACTTCGGCTAATACCTTTGTGGAGACTTTTGATTTAGCACATAGCTTCGCTTCTGACAAACGAGCCAAGAAAGGAAAGCCGAGCCTTCTTTATAAAGATCCAAATGACGAAGAACCTGCTGACGAACCTTTTGAAATCTCCAGAGATATGAACTTCCTTGAGGAGTTTACTGAACCCTTAAACATTTCTCTCCGAGTAACAAAATCTCCTATGAAGGATAAGAAGAAAAGAAAAAATGATATTCCTGTTGCTTCTCCAGATCCAAAGAAAAAGAAAACCACTGCAGAATCCCTTGAAGGAGTTACCACTAGGTCACAATCGAAACAACGGGCAGAAGAATCTGTAAGGAGTGAAGAGATAACTCCTACATCTTTACAGAAACAATAGGACATTTCTGCTGACCAAGAAAGTCCAGATGTACCTCTTCGAAGAAGGCCGAGTTTGAAGAAAGTAGTTAGTAGAAAATTAAGATTATTGAGTCCATCTCGTGCTGCATCCATCCTGGCTAGTGCTGTTGCTGGGCATATGATGTCTTCCCCCACTCCCATCTCTGGATCAGAACCATTATCTACAGAAGAACCAACACATTCTGGCAAAGAGGCTATGGAAATAAACGCATCTTCTGTGATTGGCCAGCCTTCAACTTTGGCGATTCTTCCTGAAGCGCTTCCAGAAACAGTATCTAATACTATTCCGATCGATACATTAGATCATCTTCAAACTCATGCCGATGATCCAATATATTCAGATAGCGAAATGATTGATGCATTACAGGCATGCGCTGAATATATCGAGGATACTGTTACTGATCCAGAAGCTGAAAATATAAATGAGCCATCTGACGCTCATAAATTGAATGAAGAGAATGTTGAGAGCATTGCTAATGAACCATTGGAAGAAGCACATGTCAATATTATGGATACCCCTACCAGAGAAGATCAGCCTTCACTTAGTACTTCTGATGCGGGAAGTAATCATGCAGAGGAAGTTTCAGAAGAAATGCCAGCTCAAATTCCTCAGGAAGTAACAGTATCGGTGGATACACCATACATACCCGATCCAGGTTAAATTTCTTGAATCCTGTAGATTGTTATCAATGATGATATTTTTTTAGCATATTGATTCCTTTTCTTTAATAGCTGGAGGTAATATACACCTATCAGGCGGTTCAGAGGCGGGTAGTAGTCAAGCAATGGTGACATATACTATTCCTGAGATAGGCACCCCTGCTCGAACAATGGATACTGGTAAATTGCTAGTTTATTGTTCTGAACTTCATAACTTTCTTAGAAAATTAACGCAATACGTTAACTTTCAGGAGAACAAATGAAGAGTGTAACTAGCTCGAAAATGGCTCCATTGGAGACTCCTGTCAGAGAAGAGAGCTCTACAGAGATACCTATACCTGGGCCATCACAAGTACAGATTGAATTGCCTCAATCAGGTAAAGCTTTAACTTTGTCGACTTTGTACAATAAGACTTGCTAATGAGAATATTTCGCAGAAGAACCAGTCAAAGCTGCTACAAGCTCTACTACGGCTCCTCCAATAAAAATAACCCAGATACCAAAAGAAAGATCTTCTGAAATTATTGCTTTGACGACGCCATCTGTCGCAACTGAAGTTACTCCAGCCGAGATAGCAGAAACTCCCATCACTTCTGAGGCAAACAGAATCGTTATAAGATCTTATACAAACGCATTCTATCTAACACTCAAGCCGATGGTGGAGAGTGAGAACATTCCTTTCTCCAAAGTCAGGAAATCCGTAAAATATTTGATCAATGGGATTCGTGACCACGGAGATGAAGCTCAGGCCGTTTATCTGGAACATATCCTCAATGAGCTTGAAGAAGTGAAGACTACAATAAAGAATCTATCATCTGGGAATATAGATTCCCTAATTGAAGAAGAATGTCAAGCTTTGGCTCGGGAAGCTGAACAGAAGGAAAAAGATCTTGAAGTATTTTTGGCAGCCTTTGCTCAGTTTACTGCTGATATGGAAACCCAGATTGAAGAAACATCTTCGAAGCTGGAGACCAATGAAGCTGAAATAGCAGAAGTTGACGAAGAAATTGCCAAGCTTCAAGAACGTCTGACTCTGGCGAAGCGGAAAAGGGAAGAGAAGATTCTCTTAAACAAAGAAACTGCAGATCACCTCGTTGCGCTGAAGCATCAAAAGGAGCTTAATACCAAGACTCATCATGAAGAGCTGACTGCTCGTTTTGCTAATCTAAAACCCTTTGACTTCGAGTCAACAAGGAATCAAATTAGACAAAGGATCTTGAACTCTCAAAATGAAAAGATAGCTGCTTTGAAAAGACGTGTTGCAGAGCTCAGTACCCGGCCTTCTGAATAACTGAATTTTTGGGATGTCTTTCTTTGTTTTGACCAATTGTAATGGACTTTATTTTGAATGAAATGGAATGATATTTTGGATGATTCTATTTACTTGTTACATACCCTATTATAGGAGATAAGCAATATAATGAGAAAACATATTCAGAGGTACAAGACGTGATATATTTTCTTGATGTAGAAAATAACTATATTCTTTATATCTTGCTCAGAGGTAATGTGGACATGGCAAAATATAAATATCGAATATTTGTTATTTCAATAGACAACTTAGTCAGAGGTGATAGGGACGTAACAAGTTGCAATAGAAAATATGTAGAATTCAAAGGTAATATGGACATAAATTCTTTTTTTTTTGATGACGATGATGATATGATGAACGGTTAAAAATGAACCGTCAGAATGAATGAACCTTTAGATTCATCAAAGGGGAATGAACAGTCACCTCGATTCACGAAGAGTCAGTAGATTAGTATAAATAGTCCAGAACTCATGAAGAATTTTATCACTGCCTTCAACAGGAAAGATGTCTTCCAACAACATGTCTAAGGAGACTGAAGTCGTGCCGAAAACCGAGAGCGTCACCGGGGAACTTTCTGCTGGAACAGAGAAGGGCGAAGGGTCGTCCGCACCTAAGCCTCTCGTCGACTCAGTCTTATCGGATCAAAAGGAGATGGGTGAAGGCTCTTCTGCACCAAAGCCTTCACAGGATATCCTCGACTTTCTGATAGAGCCGGGGAAGACTGCGGAAGAAGAGGCAAAGAGGATAGCTTTCCTCAAATCCTTGCTGAGTTCAAACAAAGATGTCTTCGACTCCTTTGCTGATTTTGCTTGTGAGAAGGAGGGGCTTGGCCCTCGTCCTAAGTTTGATAGGGATGATAGTGATCTCCCTTAATGTAATGTAATATCTTCTTTGAAAATAAAAAAAAAAAAAATTTATTTACATTGTCTATCAAGAAATCTTTACACATTTATACATAGTATTTCTTAAGAAATTTGCCATTGATAGGCATCATAGCTACTCTGCCATCCATCTCTGTTAACTGGTAAGCACCATTGGAAAATACTTTATTTACAACAAAAGGACCTTCCCATTTGGCATCGAACTTGCCCTTACTCATGTGAGTCATAGTCATAGGACGTCTGACTGTAAGGACCAAATCACCTTTCTGAAATGCTCGTACTTTAACTTTGCGATTAAAGGCTTTTGAGATACGGGCCTGGTATAACTCAATGTGCTGTTGAGCCAAAAGCCTCTTTTCATCAAGTGCCTCCAACTCTTGCAATCGAAGTAGATCGTTGTTCTCCGTTGTAAGTTCATTGGCAATGGCTATCCGCAGAGACGGGATTTGAATTTCCAGTTGCAGAACTGCTTCACAACCATATACCAAGGAGAAAGGTGTACAACCGGTAGGATTGCGAACTGTAGTGCGATAAGCCCATAAACATTCGCCAAGCTTCTCACTCCAATTTCGTTTGTTAGTAGAGACAAACTTCTTAAGGAGTTTGATAATGGTTTTATTGAAAGCTTCAGCTAAACCGTTTGCTGCAGGGTTATAGGCTGTCGAAGCAACATTGTCGATGCGATGATCGTCACAGAACCGAGTGAACTTTTGACTAATGAACTGAGGTCCATTGTCATGAATGATTCGCTGCGGTACACCAAACCTGTATATCACATGGTGTTTGATGAAGTTGATGATACTGCTGGTTTTAACTTCAGCCAGAGGTATAGCCTCAGCCCACTTAGAGAAGTAATCTGTGATGGCCAGGATAAACCGGTGCCCTTTAGAAGAAGGAGGGTTGATTGGGCCTATGATGTCCATGCCCCAAGCTTCAAAAGGCCAAGAAGCAGCCGTAGGATGTAGATATTCTGATGGTTGATGAATGAAATCTGCATGAATTTGACATGCTCTGCATTTCTTTGCTTATTCAATAGCATCGGATACCATAGAAGGCCAGTAATAGCCCATACGACGAATACGATCTTGCAATTTAGGACCAGGTTGATGCGCTCCACAAACACCATCATGAGCTTCACGTAGTATTTGTTTTGCTTCATTACCAGCAAGACAACGTAATAGTAGACCATCATAAGTTCTTCGGTAGAGAGTTTTTGTTGTATGATTATAATAGAAATGGAGAGATCGTCTTCGAATGCTAGTGGCCTCTTTGGGATCTTCAGGCAATATTCCATAAACTGCAAAATCAATGAAAGGAGTTCTCTAATCTTCATTGATGATATTGACCTCAGCAGAATTACTAAACTCAATATTGTGATTATTTTCAATACAAAATAACTCTCTATTGGAAATAACAACCAATTGCTGTCTTTGGACAGGAATCGCCAAGACTGCTGCAAGGTTTGCTAGAGCATCTGCTTCGGTATTGTAAGCCCGACGAACATATTCAATATAGAAAGCTTTGAAGGAAATGGCCATAGCAATGGCTGCTTCATGATACGGAATCAAATCTTGATGACGAACTTCATAAGTCCCTCTAACCTGGTTAACAACCAGTTTAGAGTCACCGTATACTTCAAGATATTGGATGTCTAATTGTTTAGCCAGTTGAAGGCCGATAAGCAAAGCATTATACTCTGCAACATTGTTGGAACAAGGCTCATCCAAAGAATAAGCCCGTTGAATAGTTAATCCTTCTGGCAAAACGAGCACAATCCCTACTCCTGCTATAATAATCCCATTTGGTCCAATTCTGGAAGCTCCGTCAAAGAATAGACGCCATGTGGGAAATTCTTCCGAGATCAGATTTGTTTCGAGCGTCTCATCAGGAATCTCGTCGTAGAGTTTTGAAGTCTCAGAAACAGGATGAGCAGCTAAGAAGTCAGCAAGGGCTTGTCCTTTAACTGACTTTTGAGGTACGTAAATCATGTCGTATTGGGCAAGTAAGATAGCCCATGTAGCCAGCCTTGAATTGAGAGTGCTGGGCTTCTTCATGAGTACCCGTAGAGGGTTAATTCGGGAGATAACATGGATTGTTTGACCAATTATATAGTATCTTGTCTTTTGTACAGCGAACATTAAGGCTAAACATTCTTTCTCAACCATGCTATATCGATGTTCGGCACCGATCATAGTACGACTGAGATAGTAGATAGCCTGTTCATGTCCTTCTTTATTCTTTTGGGCAAGTAAAGCACCCAATGAGTGATCCATTGCTCTGACATACATTAAGAAAGGTATTCCGGAGATTGGTGGCACTAAGACTGGTGGGCTCATAAGATATTGTTTTATGTCATCAAACGCTTGTTGACATTCTTCGGTCCAAACGAAAGATACACCTTTCTTCATGAGTTGTGTAAACGGTCTGCATCGTCCAGATAAATTTGAAATGAATCTCCTGATGTACGCAAGTCGACCTTGAAATCCTCGTAGCTCTTTTAGGTTGCGTGGAGGACGCATCTCGCGAATGGCTTTGATCTTCTCAGGATCTACGTGTATACCTTTAGAGGTAATAACAAAGCCGAGAAATTTACCACTAGAGACACCCAAGAATGACTTGGTGGGATTCATTTTCAGTTGATGTTGGCGCATAAGATTGAAGATAGTTCTCAGATCTTGAATGTGATCTTCCTTCAGACGACTTTTGACAGCAATATCATCAACATAGCATTCAACAGTCTTTCTCAAATGATCTCGAAAGATAGTGCTCATGGCTCGTTGATAAGTTGCACCGGCGTTCTTGAGACCAAATGGCATCACAGTGTAGCAATAAACTCCTCGAGGAGTACGAAAAGAAGTATGCTTTTCATCGTCAGGATTCATCTTGATTTGATTATATCCAGAGAATCCATCCATAAAAGATAACCTTTCGAACCCACAGGTATTGTCAATCATGACATCAGTGATTGGGAGGGGAAACTCATCTTTTGGACAAGCGTCGTTCAAATCCCGAAAATCAATGCAGACTCTGATTTTCCCAGTCTTCTTTAAAACTGGAACAACATTAGCAACCCAGTCTGGATGTTGCTCTTCACGAATAAAGCCACAAGCGATGAGCTTTCGAACTTCTTCATCAATTGCATCCATCATTTCAGGTTTGAAGCGCCGTTGTTGTTGTTTAATAGGTTTCGCATTAGGTAATATATTCAGCTTGTGCGTAGCAATTTTGGGATCTAAACCTGGCATGTCTTCATAGCTCCAAGCAAAGACATCAATATATTCGCGAATGAGAAGAATCAACTCCTGCTTATCATCTTCGGGGAGATTCTTACTAATGAATATAGGACGGGAAATACCGTTTTCTCCTACATCGATTTGGATTAGCTGATCTTCGGTAGGTGGTTCTCGTTTTTCAAACCGGAGCTTCCACTGATTGTCCATCTTTTGTACCCAAAGATCAGTTTCAGGGCTTTCTTCGAAGTCATCATCAGTAGCATCATTGTTGATATCTGGAAATTCAACTGAGACCATGTTGGAGGATATGGCAATACGATGTACGTGACCAATGCTAGTGTCAGAATCCCATGAAACTGTATCAGATGAAACAGTGCGTTCATCATCATCAGATTCAATAATTTTAGGAGCTGTAGCCATAGCAGGAAATGTAAATACATAACCAAGGCCGAGCTTATTCCTCTTGCTAGTAACATGAATAGGAGTTCGTCTCCCTCTTCCATAGTTGAGTCCACTCTTGAAATCATATCCCATTTTACGGATGATCTCTTTAGACTGAGTACTGTAACGACGGAGTTGTAAATGTCCCGTGTCATCGTTTTTGCAATCTTCGGTATAAGAAAACTTTTGTTCTGGTCCTCTAATAAAGATTATTGGACTTTCGTCAGCTTTTCGAGCAGGAACTATAAAGTATGAACTATCTGTTGATTCCAATGATACATCTGTTTGATAAGATTGTACAACTTCAATTGTGAGTGGCTTCAACCTATTTAACATATTTAAGTAACACTCAGCATGATATAACACATCAGTATACTGTAAAGGAGATGCATCTTTATTGATATTTACAACAGTGTTTACAGTAGGACTTTTAGCCTTAGCAGGCTTAGTCAAATTAATAACAAGAGGGGGAGAAGAAGAACGAGGAGGAAGAGAAGGCTTGTTACGACGAAGGTCGATAACAAATGGCTCAGAAGCGGTGAGCTCCCTTTTTCCTTGATCAGTCATAGGAATTGTCTTCTTGGCAGGAAGTCGAATGACCAGTGGTTCAGCATGCGAGGGCTTAGAGACGCGCCCTTTGACAGGAATCACAAGAGTATCCTGTGACTTTGGTTCTTGTTCCTTTTTGCTAGGAGGAAGATAGATGGTTAGTGGTTCAAAAGAAGAGGGTTGAGAGACGTGCCCTTTAACAGGAATTACAAGAGTGTCTTTAGATTCAATTCCCTGCTCTTCTTCAATGTCTAAAGCCAAGACAACTTTCATGAACTCATCTTTGTACATGCGAGCATCGTTGCAGTATGCTTCGACGCCCTTGAAAGGATAGAGATCTGCAACTTCTTTTTGGACTTCTCTTTTGTCATCAACATATTTGAAACATTGATGAAGAGTTGATGGCACAATATTATGCTCATGAAGGAATGGTCTTCCCAGAAGAGCATTGTAGGAACAACCATGGTTATCAATGATGTAAAAGGTTACCTTTGTACGAAGATTGCCTATTTGGAATTTTAAGCGAATCTTGCCCAGAGGTTCACTTCTTCCTTGATTGAACCCCAGAATAGTAGTGATTGTACCAGTAAGACTGCGTACAGGAATTTTCAAGGCATCCAACATTGTTTTAGGCATAATGCTGAGTGCAGAACCTGGATCTATCAGGATACGATCGACCTTCATGGTATCAACGTACCCTGTGAAATACAAAGGGCGATCATGTCGATTATCTTCCAGGAGCATGTCATCTTGCGTGAAGGTAATATTTGGAATTAATTCCAACACGCTATGACAATGGAGACAAGAGAGAGGCTCTTTCTCCGGCTTCTTCAGAATTTCAAGACAATTTTCTGCCTGCAACAAAGCTTCACTTAACGTCTCTCGAGTTTCCTTAGAGAGGCGCAAGAGCTCGAATATTGACAATCTAGCAGGAGTATTGGCCAGTTGAGCCAGTATGTCAAAGTTATACGGCTTCTCGAGTCCGAGAGAAGTAGACTTTTTGAGAGCTTTATCGAAACGAACCGGTTGTTTCCCTTTATCAGTAACTGCTGGTTTAACAGGAGGAGGAGTTGGGTTAGTTGAAGATGAAGAGGGTTGAATTTCAGGAGGCGTGTCAGGAGTGGAAGATGAGGTTGGAGCTTCCTGATTTTCTGGGTATTCCCGTAAATAGGGTTTACCAGACCTGGTACCTAATAAAATCTCTTCTTCATTTAATGGTTCAAGAGAAACCATATTACAACTTTTAAACTTGCCTTTGGAATTTTTCTTTTGTTTAGATGAAGAAGAGTCGGAGGATTCAAAATCTGAGACCAGATCTGGATGAATCCACATGATTTCCCCTTTAGAAGTAGATAAAGGGACTAGTCCTTCATTTCGAAAAGGTGGAAGGTTTACAAGCTCGAGAGTGGTTCGAGGAATGGGAACTACACCATCTTTTATCTGCATTGGTGGAAATTTGCCGAACTGAACAGAGACGACATTAGCCGTCACCGTCTTTTCATCTTGTTCGAGGGTTACTGCTCCAGATTTGATCATCTCTTGTATTTTTCCTTTAAGCACATAACATGCTCGAGTAGGATGTCCGATAAATCTGTGGTAAACACAATACTTAGGATGATCAGTCTTACCAACCTCTTCCGGCCTTTTGGGGTCGGGCAATTGAAGTTTGTTGCTTTTTGTAAGACATTCAAAGATACCCATGATGTCATCTTCATCGAAAGAGTATTCTTCTTTAGGACGTGGTGCTCTTTGAGGTTGTTGTGATGGAATAGGTGTAGATTGAGCAACATTAACAGCCAGTGCTTCTTTGCTTCTCAAGTCAATGGCCAAAGTTTCTTTAGGAGCAGATGTATCTTTGCCTTTTCTATTATTATTCTGGCGATTGTTGTTAGAGTTTGAGCCATGATCGCCTTGGTCAGGATTCATGTGAACCCCCAATGTCTTGAATTTTTCAGCGCTGAGTTCTGCTGCCTTAGCATTGATAATGAAAGAAGGCCAGTCTTGGAATTGAGTTGCCCCTGTCCACATACTGATAATTGGCAAGAGATTATTCTTGCAAGTATCAATTGTAACAGCAGATAGAGTTCCCATTGGCATTTTGAGAGCTTCGCGACGGAACCTCTCGATAAATTGCTCAGCAGGCTCATTATTTCTTTATTTGATTTTAATGAGGGCTGACATAGTCATGTCATTGACGCCTTCATAAAATCGTTCAAGGAACATCTGTTTGAAACCAGCAAAAGAAGTGATACATCCATCTGGTAGACTTCGGTACCAGTCATAAGCAGCGCCAGTTAAGCAACTGACGAATACCCGAGTAAGAAGGGCATCATTAGGCTGAAGAGGATCAGTCATCAATTCAAAATGATTAATATACTGATTGGGAGATGAAGTACCATCGAACTGCATAATGGTGGGGAATTTGTATTTTGGCGGAAACTGTATTTTCTTCCATTCGGCGGGATAGGGTTGTTTAATGCCCAACCGTTGTAAGCCTTCCCTTTGTGTATAGGCTTGTTCAACAGCATCATTAGCATTCCCTGAAGATTGAGGATTGCTAGATTGATTAGTAATAGCCGGAGGAGGAACCGCATGGTAAGCATCACCCCCAGCACCAGTTTGGCTAAAAGTAACCTGAGCTGGTACTGTGATGTTTGGAAGAGGTGGTATCCCCAGACCAGGGTTCTGAGGAGTGGAAGAAATCAATGGTTCAGGAGTTATGACCGGTGGAGTGTGCTGAGCCATAATAACATCATGCATTTTAGCCATCATTTCGGCCATAGTCTTCAATTGTTCCTCTAGTGCAACAATCCTTTGATTCTGATTGTTAGAACCAGAAGCATCTTGTTCTTCAGTAACGTATGCTGTCACTTCTCGTGCCATGACAGATGACACAGTTTGTTCAGAATCATCACTGTCGACAGCAAAGTCCGAATTACCCCCATCATGAGAAGTAGACCGATCACTGTAAGGAAGATTCCTTTGACCGATTGTTTCTCGGCTTCGAGATCGAGTAACACCATCATCTGATTCTCTAAGTCGGTCAAGATAGTGCTGGCTAGGTCTCCGGGTCTTTCCGTGCTTGCATTTTCTACCCCCAGAGTCTCTAGAAGTCATGTTGACAGAGGCAAACATTACCTCTTCTTCATCATCACTCTTTTGATCAACAGAAGGGAAAGTCAGACGCTCGAAGACAGAACGCTTGGTTGTTTGGCAACAACATTTGATAACCACTTCGTGAGGATGATTGCAATGATGAACTTGTAATTGTTTGGGAGAACTGGGGGTGATATTCCGTTTCTGCCTGAGATGATCTCGAAGATCAGAGACAATGGGACTAGAAGAAGTAGCAGGGATATACTCATAGATGACATTTGGAACATGATTCCGATTTCGTAAACGTTCGATTCCATGAGTATAAAGAGAGGTATTCATCTGATTGGCGTAATTGTCAGGATTCCTTGCCTCAAAAGGTTGATACTGAGGCAAGTTGATCTTAGCATGCTTGCGTTTTACAGGTTTTGATTGGGGTTTTCTATTAAGATATGCCCGTAAATCATTTAAACCGCCCCTGGGAACCTCAGTTTGTGAAACTTGTAATTTGCCTTGTTCGGATCGTGAAATCCGTAAATTAGGCAATTCCTGAATATTTGCCTTGGGAGTAGGTAAAATACCTCTCTGATTAGTACGAGAACCCTTGTTAAGGGGGATATTCGTACTAATAGGTGCAAAGGCACTATCAGTTAGATCCTCCTTGATAAGAATCAAAGAAGACTTGGAAAAGGCCAGAGGACCTTTCCCATTGTTTTGAGATGAAGGGATAGCTAAAGAGCATTTCCCTCTGTTATCTTCCAAGTTTTGAGCTTGGGAAGATTGGGAGAAGACCAAGGGGCCTTTTTCTTTGGATGGAATGGAAGAAGGAACAGCCAAAGGACTGTCCTCAGCAAACTGCGCCTGAGCAGTTTGGGGTTTCTGGATTCTGGAGTGATTCGGAGTAGACTGCGCCTGAGCAGACTTAGACTGCGCCTGTTTAGTCAGGGCAGCAGATGTATTGGATTGAGCCTTGGCAGTAACAGAAGATTTAACTTGTGCCAATTTGGCACAAACTGTGCCAGAAGAAGGTTTGGTGGCAGACTGCGCCTGTTTCCCTAAAGAGAGAACAGACTGCGCTTGATTGTGAGGCAGAGATTGTGCTGTTTTGGCATGAACTGTGCCAAAAGATGGTTTGACAGCAGACTGCGCCTGGTTCATAGTTTTAGTCTATTTTCCTAAGGAAGGAACAGACTGTGCCTGATTGACATGTTTGGCCGCAGACTGCGCCTGAACATTCTGTTTCCCTAAAGAGGGAACAGACTGCGCCAGGTTACCAGAGATAGGCACTGGTGTCTTGGAAACAGCAAGTTGTGCCGAGGAAGCGGCAGCGTTCTTCATCAGAGAAGGAGCAGAGTTCTTGGGAGTCCACACTGAGCGAGTCTTGCTCTTAACGGAAGTCGTTAGTGCGGCGAGGAGTGCTTTGTTAATCATTGCTTCGTAAGCCGTTTGGTCGACTTTCACGACCAAAGTCTTCTGCGTCGAGCCGATAGACGCCGTGTCACATTGAGTTGTCACCTTTTCATCAGAGGAAAAGGTCGTCCCCAGCAGAGTCGCCATTTTGTTTGCAAAAACAAAAGTATGATCTTTATTTCACAAACTTTGTAAAGAATATTACAAGAATTCTGGGAAAGTACAACTATAGGAATCCGATCTGAATGACGATCGCTTTATCCCTTGGACGATGTGAACTTTGAAAACTTGAATCTCTGAAGAACGCAGCAGCACTTGGACAAAAACTCTGATTTCTCTTGATCTTTCTCGTGATCTGTTGAATGGAAACGAAACTCTATTTATAGAGTTCTGAAATAACTGTTTTGAGCAGTTATTCTGGAGAGCGCCTGGTTGAAGTGCGCCTGTTTTGAGCACGTATGACAAACTGTGCCTGTTTTCACTCCATTATCACGAACGTGCACCAACTGCTCTCACGTGGCATTATTTGATTAAAATGCGCTTGGTCGTGTACAGTTAGTGGGACACGTGTTGGACATGTAGAGTGGTAGTTAGGCATTGATTTAGTCAAAGCGCGCCTGTTTCAGGGACACGTGGCAAGCTCTAAATTGATGTTGTATTGAACTGCGCCTTCTTCACTGAGACGTAGGCGCAATCTGCAAAGTGCGCTGAATTCGGATAGAAGTAGGCGCAGTCCGTTGATAGCGCCTAGTTCTTTGATGTAGGCGCAATCTGTTTAGACAGCTGTCATATCTTCCTCGAGCGCCACGCCATCAGAGGAATGATAGTGCTGCCTCGATCTTCGTGTTTGTCAGGTAATAATGACTTCACGTCAGCTAAGCGCAGTTTGTGAAGTGCGCCTCTGTGATGCAAAAATAGGCGCATTCTGAGTTTGTTGGTGAAGTAGGCGCCATCTATCTGTAGGCGCATTCTGATCAATCTGTTGAATCAAACCTAGGCGCGGTTTGATTTTTACCTACATAATTGTCTTGTCCCCCCTGTATTATTTTCTTGTACTATCAAACCATTATAATGTTTAGTTCTTTAGTTAGCTATCTGTCCATGTTCAGTCTTTCTGTTCATCAATTGAACTAGTGTGTGTGTGCTACCTTTTATATCCTAACATCCAGTTTGATGTTGCCTGCTGTCCACTAGTTAATATACAACTTGGTTATGTTCAGATACCCTTTAGTCTTTAGGTTGTGTTCAAACATTCATTGCATCTGTCCAAATGTTATGTCCTGCATATATGGGTTCTATCCTACATGTTTGAATTATATCCAGCTACTTTAAGGCTCAGTCAGTATCAGAACAATGGTTCAGTTCCCCTATCTAATTCCAGTATTGGATATTGGTTACAGTCCTATTTTAGCTTTTGTCCATTCCTCAACTGTAGTGCAGGTATACATTATTTTTTCTGCCCTTACCAATTCTGTTCAAAAATGAAATGGAAGAGGTAGGAACCTGTTCTTGACATATCATCATATATACTCCACATTTATAGATTCATATATGTAGTTAGAGGGTTGTAAGATATATACCCTATAGCTTTAATATATATATATATATATATATATATATCTATATATATATATATATCTATTTTATATATATATATAATATATATATATATATATATATATATATTATATATATATATATATAATAATATATATATATATTATATAGTTATATTATATATATATATATATATATATAATATATATATATATATATATATATATATATATAATATATATATATATATATATATATATATATATATATATATATATATATATATATATATGTAAAACCTAGGATTTGATATGGTTGACACCACATTAGCCTAACACTAGGTAGTCTTCTAGCAAAAACTTTAGATTTAGGCTAATTGACCAATGTTTGACCATTGGACTGGAATGACCAAATTTAACTTCATTAACCTAGAAATGGCCTAACAGCATGCATATAATTATTTAATTTAGAACACTCTGTAACTTATAATTCTCCTTATACATCTTTGTGACCCCAATTCGGACACCAATACACACCCATTGCTCAGGATATCGGGCGAATACATTTTTTGTTAGTTTTTATCATGATAGTATCTATATTGCCTGCTCTAGACTAATTTACTTGATGCTGACACATTGTTATCACGGACCAGTACTATATGAATCTTGTCTTGCGATGTTATCCCCTTATCGGGTACATCGAGTATTTTATGTTCATGTACTTTATCATATGCATCGTGTACTCCTTGTATTCGTATTATTCATGTACCATCGTGTGCTATCATGTACTCTCATGTGCTCATGTGTGCTTCATGTGCAAACTAACTATCGTGTATGAAACATATCATGATTGGATTCTGGTATATTAATTGGGGTATGGGAGTAGAAGTGGTTATGTGATTAAATCCCCTATTGTACTTATGTATATGTTGATTATACACTCACGTATAATGGAGTCATAGATTACTCATGTGCAACCTAAACCAATCACATAACCGTCTTGAGCTATGAAACACTTATATTTTTTACAGTTTATAGATTCTCTATTCTATTTCATGTACTCAGTTTACTTATGTATATCTTATGTATTCCTGTACTTCTTTTACAGCATGTCATGTATCTTATTCTATTGTTAGTTCTATACTTTGTACCATGTTTTAGAATTGCTTTCAGAGTTATGTATTCGCTCCAATCCTGACTGGATATGTTGATAAATTTTATAGAGAACTTGGAGGACTTCTGCACCACTTACTATGGCACATACATATATGACACTTGCGACCTAGATCTTCAGGAGGATCCAGCTAGCTTAGAGGAGACACATGTAGTTCCTAGATTAGACTAGTAGGATATTATTGGGATTTGTCTCCAGCTACTTTGTTATGTTATTACTTCATACTCTGTGTGTTGTGTTGATAACACTTAAACTTATTTAAATTCTGGATTGTATCGTATTTTTTCCTATCTATTCTATTTCGTGATGATATCCATCTTTAGATATTGTGATTGAGTTGTATCTTTCTGAGATTATCCTTCGTATGGAGAGTATATATTGGACAGGTACATTATATTGTGTTAGATTTTGTCGAGATCAAGGACAGCATTCTACCGCCGACATTGTAGCGTAGGCTGGACGTACCCACAGTCTCGTGTCCTTTCACTGGGTACGGGTCGTAATAGCGGGTCCACGATCCGGTTCAACGGACGATTTTGTGCATGGCTCATCAGAATCTAAAATTGGACATACCGTTGAGTTCGTATCGTCAAACTATACCTGTAGACATATAGTTTGATGACTGTAGAGACCATAGGATTTGGCACGCTTTTCAGCACAAAGTGGGTCCAACGGCGGACACTATTTGTCCCGAAATTATCGTTTTTTCTTTGTGTCTAGAATTGGACTTATGGGTAGTCAATCTTAGTAATTTTTTAATTTCAAAAACGTTAGTGATATTTGTTCAGCATCCGGGGACGTTTACAAAAGTTTTACTCTTGTAGGTTTTCCTGACTTGTTGATTACATCTAATGGACGTCATCAAAATACAAAAAAACTACCATGCAAGTATAACTTGCTATATTTACCGTCCATTATATTTATTTTTAGCATTTATTTATTTTCATATTTGTTTTACTTTCATATATCATAAACTGCACGTCCAAGTCGTACTTGGGTGCAAGCGACTGTATTAGTCGTTTTCCATTGCTTTATTTTATTTATGCATGTGGACCTAGTTTTAGCGAACTACTTTCTAATTGTGGGATATCCTTATATCGCCTTGGCCATGACACTCACATTACACGTTTTGAGACATCTTATTAGGAGGCACGACCAGCGTACCTGATTGGCTATCGTCTATGCAGTTAAAAATGGTATTTTTATGATAACAGTCTAGTAGAGTTATTGATATATCACCGATATATCGGATGTATAACGGTCAATATCGGTTTACATTTTCAACACAATTTTTATATATGAATAACACACTTAATAGTTATCTATTATAAAATATACAAAAAAAAGTTTTTTAAAGCATTAAAATTAGAAGGTTCATACCCAAACCAACATTACAATATAAAAAGTACCACCTCAAAACGGTTCAACTAATATGAAAAAAAATCTCAATTCAACTTTTAAGTTTCAACACTAATAATCTTCATTTTCATTAGCCTCAACTTCAACTTCATTTTCTTCACTTTCACCATCACCATCTTCTCCACCTTTTCCCCTAGTTTGTTTATCTGCATCTTCTTCATCCTCCATATATTCATCGTTGTGAACAAGTGAGGAGAGTGAATCTGTAACACCTCGTGACCTTGTACGTCTTGTGGTTAGTCCTTCAACATCATCGACACCCATTGAAGCATGAACTTATGCCCAAGTTAAATCATCACGTACCCTCACAAACTCTGCAAGCTCTACTTTAGTTGGTGTAATCCAATCATCATTCTCTTCAACATCTCTCAAAATAATATGATCAAAAGTTTTGGTCTTGTTCTATTGTTCCAAGAATCGTCTCTCCAACTTCATGCTATATTGAATGTAAACAAGATCATTCAATTTTGCTTGCAAAAGGTAATTCCTCTTCTTCGTATGCAACTGAAACACAATCATTCAATTTGTAACTAGCTACCTTTAATTAAAAAAAAAGCAAATTTTATTATAAAGTAAAGTAGCATACGTTGTCAAAGGCACTCCACTTTCGTTCACAAGGCGAAGCATTACATGTTTGGCTTAAGACCCTTCTTGCAAAGCTTTGTAGTTTCGGTGTACCATTGACATGACTTATCCACCATCCATCTATATTGGACCCTCACAGCAATAAAAAAGATGTAAATATAAAATACAAATGGAATGGTTAGTTGGTCAAGGAAAGGAACTTATATGGTGATATCGTTTCTCATGTTCTTATAGCTATATTAGTTCAAAAATCTTCCATCGCCTCTTTATATTTCGACAATTGCGATAAAATTTTAGTACTCTCAGTCATATCTGGCACAAGCCTCATCAAAGCTTCATTAAGCATTCTCCTAGTATGATTAAGCTCTGATGTTGAATGCTTATAAAATATGGCAGGATTAAGGTAATATCCAGCTGTATTTAAAAGAGAATCCAATTATGGTAGGGTTAACATCCCAATATTTATGTGCATATAAATTCAAAACAAATATTAAAATATACCTGCATTCAAAGGGGGTTCTAGTTGTTCAACCCATCTTCTTTTAGCAATCGTCATAGCCTTGATTAACACTGCAGGCTCATCAACAAGCTTCTTATCAAGCTAGAGTTTTGCTCTATCTATGGCATCATATATATAGCCCATGCATGGTTGCTCTTCTCTGTCCACCAATCTAAGACATCCACTAAGGGAGCCAATACTTTACAAGACAACTCCACATTTTTCCAAAATAACTCCTTCGCAATAATCCTTGCAATCTTCTTTCCATCCCCTCTCTTTGAAAATGAACTGCGAACCCATCTAGAAGAAACGAATAATTGTTGCAAGTATTGTCTATTCTTCCATATGCTCTCTAATGTATAAAAGGAGGTTGCAAACCTAGTTACACAAGGCCTATGCAACTCGCTACTACTCAGCTTTCGCATCATGTTTAAAACCATCTAATGGTTATAGATATAAACAACCACCTACCTGGCTTGATACAACACATTCTTAATCTTTTCGATATCACTACCAATTTCTTGCAACATTAAATTTATGCAATATGCGGCATAAGGAGTCCAATACATCTTTGGATGTATCTCCAGTTTTCTCCCGCGGCCTTAAAGTTAGAGCCATTGTCCGTGGTAAACTATATACATAAAAAGCAAATTGATTACAAATTAAGAAAATACAATGTACACCAATAAAAGAAAAATCAAACTAAATATTAACAAGTATGGGGGGAACCATCTTCTATGTTACCAGACAACTAGGCAACTAACATGTGTTGTCTCAGGTGAAAACAAACTGCATACAATAGAAAAATCAAACTACATAACTATATGTTAGATATACAACAAAATCCATTCAGTACTAGATACAAAATCCATTCAGTACAAAATCAAACTACAGAACTATATGTCTCAGGTGAAAACAAACCCCATAAAAAATCCATTCAGAACTATATGTTAGATACAAAATCTATGGAACCTGTCACGACCCGCACCCGCTTTTCGGACGCGAGCTCGTGAGCAAGCCAGCTACGTATCGAGCGGACTCCAGCCCGACTCGAATATGTAAACTCTGTCAAGGCTATGGTATACTGCCAAATCATGGCAATGCAATCTATATCTCAATCCACAATAAGAATATGAAACATGATTGAACAATTATGGGTCATGGTCTGCAGTCCATTAGCATAATGTTCGATTAGACTCCAAGAATGATATGAGTCTATAAAATAAGCAGAATATATCATGGTATGGAATATAAAGCACGAGAGGATAATAAATAATTATCACAAGCAAATACCTGTATTCCTGCAGGTGTAATCACTACCATCATGAGCCGCTAACTAACTCCATGCAGTCACTAAACCTGAAGAGATCATCAGGTCCTCAGAGGACATAGCAAGATACATAAAAATATGCCTATCTAGCAGTTTAATCATGCATGATAATATAAATAGGATATAAACAAGGAACGACACTAACATGGCAAGAGACTACGACCAAACTGCTAACAAGTGACTAACGACAAGTGACTAACGACAAGTGGCTACTGACAGGTGACTATGAACTGGAATACAAGAACAACTACACATAACTGAACTGCTGGATGAACAAGCGAACACGAGATCAATGGAATACCAAACCCTCGCCCCGAGTGGACTCGCAGGTTTGAACTAATCACTAACCCTCGTCCTGAGTGTGGACTCTCTGGTTAGTACTAACCCTCGTCCCGAGTGTGGACTCTTTAGTTAGTTCACGGCAATGCACCCTCTTCCCGAGTATGGACTCTCTGGTACAAGTATAACATCCTCGTCCCGAGTGTGGAATCTCTAATGTAAACACCCTCGTCCCGAGTGGACTCTCTGGTGCAAGTCAAGTCAACACCCTCGTCCCGAGTGTGGACTCTCTGGTGCAAATAATCGGCATCCTCGTCCCGAGTGTGGACTTACGGATGTAAACAGATCAAGGCAAACACCCTCGTCCCGAGTGGACTCTTTGGTGCAACGGATCAATAACAAGGATTTAGCAGTTCAATTACACGTACTTGTTCTATGACACGACTTAAGCAAGGTACGACTCAGTCAAGACACAGTCAAGTCCAGTATAACTATACTGTCAAGTCAAGTAAGACCATAAACTGGTGAACACGGTATGTAGAAACTAGATAAATCAAGTCAACTAGAAAGCTAATAAATCATATAAAACCTATAACAAATAGAGTATCTAATGATAATACAATAATAACATAAAAACTATAAACATGGAATTAAACTGTAGAGGGAGGCAAGGTATCTTGCCTGGTGGTTGCATGTAGATCCAAATACATCTCATCAAATTGATAGGCCACAGTAGTCAAGTCTCACAATAGTCTCCGAAAGCTGAAAAATACATTGTCAACATTCTCAAAATAGTCAAATTAGCTAGAATTGCCTGTCCTTAAGTCTAATTCTGGATATAAGGGCAAAACGGTAATTTCGGGCCAAAACGGTATTCGTCGTTGGACCCGTTTTGCACCGAAAAGCGTGTCAGGGTCAATGGTCTCTAAAGTCGTCAAACTATATGTCTACGGATTTGTTTTGATGATACGAACCCAATGGTATGTCTAATTTTGGATTCTGGTGGGCCGTGCACAAAATCGTCCGTTGAATCGGATCGTGGGGCCCGCGAAATGGTGATCCAATCAACTGTCTCAGAATCGGACCAAACATGGCATACAAGACCAGAAAAATGATACGGTCCTGTTGGTACAAGTTTCATCTCGATCTGACGAACGTGCACAAAGTAATTAAGAAAATTTGCACAGAGACCGATACGGTGAATTTCGACGGATACGTATCAAATTCATCGCGCACACGCAACCAATTTGAATTTTGTCAAAGCCCACACGTCCACGAACCGATACGCACCTTTTGATGCTTTCGGTTCGCAATCACGTTGCCCGGATTGACGGGATGCACGTCGTATCGAACGT
Source organism: Iris pallida (assembly GCA_029216955.1). Taxonomy (NCBI): domain Eukaryota; kingdom Viridiplantae; phylum Streptophyta; class Magnoliopsida; order Asparagales; family Iridaceae; genus Iris; species Iris pallida. The sequence continues at coordinate 31,697 of JANAVB010001863.1, forward strand.
TTTCAAGGTTTTTCAAAATAGATTTTTCTTGATATTTAAACTAATTTAACCTTCTGTTTAATCAACTAGAATTAAATCAACTAGTAGGGTTTTAATCTCCTATATGTAGTCTACAATTCCATTCAAATAGATTTTCGAATCGGTCTATGGATTGGCGAGAAATCGCCTTCCAAGTCGAGTGTTTGGACTGCTATATGGCCTATTTTGAACAGGTTTTTCCGTGACTTCAAGTCAATTTCTTCTAGGCTTTTACTACGATCTATAATAATCTAGCTAATGGAATGTAAAGTCGGTTGGGTTGGGAGCATACCAGGAAAGACGGTTTGTGAATTGGTCGATCGAGTGTCGCGATATCGCGCGACGAAGTTGACTTCATGATGCACGGTCACTGTTGTTGCATTCGGCAAAACCGCTCCCGGCCGTGACTTGGCTGGTCGACGGCGGCCCTGGTGGTAGCCGGCTAGCAGCGGGGGGGGGTGGGGGGGTGCGCGCGCGACCACCTGGGGTTGGGGTCGGCGCTGGTGTTGGGATTAAGGATTAGGGTTTTGTCGAGTTACTCCTTCTCTCGATATCAACATATATACGCTCAACTGCTGTTGAGTTCAACAGGCTTTAGTCTGCTGTTGAGTTCCCATGGGGGGCTCGGGCCTGTTGATGGGCTTGGGTCTTTGTATGGGCTGGCTGAGCTCGGTTTGGTGGGGTTAGGATTTCCCCTCATTTTTATTTACTAGAGTTTACAATATATACATATATACCTATATATAAATGCTCACGTATATATACATATACATACATGTATACTACTACATATATATACACTCAAAGCAATAATATATATATATATATAAATATATATATATATAATATTATATATATATATATATAATAATATATAATATCTATATATAATATATTTTTTTTTATTATATATATATAATATATATTTAGATATATAATATATAATATATATAATATATCTATATTATATATATATATATATTATACACATCCATATATATACACCTCGTATAAAATATCAATAAATACTCAGTTAACCAAAATATTAATATATATATATAATATATATATATAGATATATATATAATATATATATACATATATATATATATATATATATATATATATATATATATATATATATATATATATATATATATATATCAAGTGTAAGGCTTCAACATAAAACCTATAATTTATATATATATACCTATAACAGAAAATGGCTCATAATAAATATTTCTACATTTACATTATACTATTATATGCTCCATATGTACCCAAAGTTCTAAGAAAAATCTACAACTAAGTAAGATACACCAAGATGCTTAGGAAGGATTATTGAGCACAACTTCAAAGCATAATTATTATATATTCACCCTTATTTGTAAGTATGTATATAAATATATATACACACAATTGTAGGTATAGTCTGAATATCCTCAAAATGTGCAAGGAAACTAAGGAAGGTATTTATCCTATTTTAAGATAAAAATATCCAATAAAATATTTAATAAATGTATAACACCCATTTATACAATCTCCTGCTAAAATATTAAATAAAATACAACTATACATATACACAATACATATCTACACAGACGTCTCTGGATGCACCTACCCGACTACGTAGGCTTAGGCTCGGTTCGGGTGCAGTCCGAACTAAATTGGTACAACCGGGTCACCTAGAAGTCAAATAATATTAATAATAAATAATTAAATTATTTATAGTGGTCATGTCGCAAATTGGCCTGGTTTTCCTAGTTGGGACTCACTTACGGCTTGGCATTTTCCTACCATGGCTAAACACTAGTCAAAGCATGCCACTGCACTATCTGTGCCATGATTCTTGGTCATCTTGTACTCCAAATCTTAACCATGGCTAAAGTCATCTACCGTAATAATTAACTAAATAATATTTATAAAATAAATAAAATTCACCATTTAAATAATAAATAATAAAAAAATAAAATATTTCAAAAAAAATCGGGAAGAGGAGTTACAGAACCTGAACCAAGTAACTAACACAAACAATAAAATTGACAATTTCTAAGGAACAAAGACTTCATCTAATTACTGTTCAAAGCAATATAAAAAGGAAATTGATTACCTGGACAATGTTTTCCTCTTCCACATCCGTGATCACCTCATTAATCAATCCAACAATATAATCTGCATCATGAATTTGGTCTAAAGCATCAACAGATTTTAAGAAAACTGTTCCTTGTGGACAATTAACTAAAAAGTTAATCAAAGAACGGCCCTTTGTATCGATACAAAAGTATGGCATAATGGAGCATCCATACGCCATCCATTTGGGCCTAAAGGAATCAACAAAAGTCTTCGTCTCCTTAAGAACATCTTGAAGTAGAGTAACCCGCATATCATGATAGGATGGTGCCGGCATACCTTTTCCATACTATCTAACACAATATATAAAGCGTTGAATTCTAGGATTACACACAACATTAAAGGGTATACCACACTAGTATCAAAAGTTGAGCCTATTCCATCCAAGCCTCCATTTTCAACTTCTCTTGATTGGATTGCTAGCATCCAATGTCGCTTGTTGTATTTTCTCGACATTAGGTTTGTAGATTACATCCATCAGACCTCTTACATTGCTACTTTCCTTTCTTTTCTTGCTTGATGTAGCAATACTAGCAGATGTTGGTTGACATCGGCATCGGCATCCCCAACATCGAATGCGTCAGTCTCGTCCCCATTTAAGCTTGGTCGGCTTAAAATATTGTTGATTCTATTTTTTAAAGCCTTTTCTTCACTGCTTCATCCACTGCCTTTTGTACTTCCTTTTGCACAAGCATAGGAGCCATATCACACCCTTTTGTTTGTCCCCTTTGATTAACAATCTGTTGTTTAAATCTTGAGATTCCACCCGGTATCACTTTTTTTGTAAAAATTGCACATAATTTAACCCTTTTGTTGGAATCCATAAATGTTCCATAGCGATACCAACATCAGTTGAATTGATCTTAACCGTGTTGGACGCGTACATAAGCATTTGCCAACCCAACTGATCAAAATCAACCCCCGTCTAATGGACACCATGCACAAGATGAAGACAAGTTTATGGCAGTGACGTATGTCACCTTGACAAATCCTAACCTTTAATAACTCAGATGAAATTATGAGATTGACATAACTCACGTTGAACCTTTTGTCCTAATAGCTTCAACCCCCTCACCTCTCAAGAAGAAAAATAGAAGATTACAATTGAGATCACTCACCAACCCATAGCAATCTTCCTAACTAAAGTTGACGACTCCTCGATTATATATTTTTTTTCTTTTGTTTTGGATGACAAAGTCCTAAGAGCAAAGTATAAACTTTCTCTTAGATTTCTTGTGGACGAGCACCTTGAATTTCTACTTTGTGCTGTGCTTTGTGCCTCCACCCCCTGAACTGTGTGAATGATGATGCTTCTGAGGATGCATGAGTATGGGGCAGCTTCAAGTTAGATATAAAGGTAGGTAGGTTCAGGAGTTCGATTCTCGTGAGAACCGTACCGCTCGCTTGGTTGGGACAGCCAAGGATGAAGATGCTCGTCGAAACGTTAACACTTTCCGGTAGAAGACGAAAGTCGATGACAGGCAGCCGAGACTTACGGTAAGGCAGATCGTAAAGAACTTTTTTTGTCGTGTCATTGATGTCGATAGGATCCCAGTGGTATGAGGTGCTAAGCATGGCAGCTAGCGTCGACATGACGATCGAGAAGCTGGAGACAAAGGAATTGCAAAGCAGCTCGGGGGATCTAAGATCAGTAGCATGGGAGAGCAGGTATTCTGTCGTGGGACGACGGCATTGGAGTCCAGTTAAGGACCCATGGGGTCAATACCCCATCATCAGATTGGAGGGGGAGATTGTTGGAGTCTAGTCTGGATTTGGTAACAAAATATTTGTCGAATCCAAATCTAATTAAATATTTGATTAGATTAGATTGGATGTCCATAGTCGGTGTTGTATTATTTTAGATATAATAGGATTCTTATTTTAGGAAATCCTATTATGATCTAAAATAGGATATTGTTGGAATATTTTCGGTATAACAGGATTCCTACTATATTACTATTTAGGAAATCCTATTATGACTATAACATGATTTTCTCATCCTATATATATGGGGTGAGGGTGGAGGCACAAAGCACAACACAAAGTAGAAATTCGGGGTGCTCGTCCATAAGGAAATCTAAGAGAAAGTTTGTACTTTGCTTTAGGACATCGCCATCCAAGACAGAAGGAAGAAGAAGATCTAATCGAGAGTCGTCAACTTCAGTTAGGAAGATTGCTACGGGTTGGTTAGTGATCTCAATTATAATATTCTATTTTTCTTCTTGAGAGTGGTGAGGGAGTTTAACCTATTAGCTAGGGCAAAGGGTATAATGTGAGTTATGTCAATCTTGTAATTTCATCTGAGTTGTTAAAGGTTGGGATTTGTCTAGGTGACATACGTCACCGTCATATACTTGTCTTCATCTTGTGCTTGGTGTCCGTTAGACGGAGGTTAGTTTTGATCAAGTGGGTTGGCAAACACTTCCACATGCGCCCAACAAACCGGAGCTATCTTACTTAAAGCACCAGTTCCACCATCATTTGAAGCTCTCAAAGACGACATTTCTAGAATCAAGAATTGAAAAAACAAGTATTTATCTCCTTAGCACATTTGTACATCTATTCATTAATTATATTTCTATATTTTCTATATGAAAGAAAATTAATTGCTGCTCTATTTTTACAAGGATTCAGGAAAGAAATAAAATATGTGATGATGCAACAATAAAAGAAAAAAGGCAGCAACAATAGAACAAAAGAAGGAGAAAAATAAATACAGCAACAACAAAAATGTAGCAACAACAAAACTACAGCAGAAAAATGAATGCAGCAACATCAAAAATGCAGCAGCAGAAGAAAAAAACAACAGCAAAAGAATAAAATAAGAAGTAAAGAAGAGGGAGAAAAAATAACATCAGCAGAAAAAATAAAGGTAGAAGGAAAAAACGTAGCAGCAGCAACAGAAAATAAAACACAACAGCAGAAAAAAGCAGAGAAAAAACACATCAGCATAAGTATAGAAGAAAAAGTAGAAGAAGTAGAATAAGAAGTAAAGAAGTACAAAAGAAGAAGGACTAGAAGACGAAGAAGTATAAGAAGTAAAGAAAAAGAAGAAGAAGCAGCAGCTTACATGAACATGAGGGAAACAGCACAGGCAAATAGGTTATTTTCCTTCTTTCTTTCTTTCCTCTTTCTCGAGCATAGGCTTTCTTTCTTGCAGCTGCCTTTTCCTTTTTTTTCTCTCTCTCCTCAGCTAAAAAAAATGATATATCAGTAAATATCAGTCATATCGGCCGATAATATTGGTATCGATATTTAACTGATATTTTAAAAAAAATATATTCGTGGACCTATACTGTTATATATTGGTTATATAATCGATATATAACGGTTTTTAACTGCATAGGCTATCGTTACGTAATAGTCTTATGACGGACCAATATCGTAACTGATATTATTAGGATATAGAGACTCAAATAGTTACAAACTGGTCAAGTTATGGACATGTCTTGGTTAGTGTGGGAATCTTGGGATATGATAGTTAGTAGTGCGTATGGGAAGCAAACAGGTAAACCGCAGTCTCTGGATGGAACTATAGCATGATACAAATTGCAGATATCCTATGACGTTTTGAATGTTATAGCCGGATACAAAGACTGAATGACAGTATATGTACACATTAGCCTTATATCCCACCCATATGTGTGAAATTTGTCCTTAATTTGCACATTAGATAGATAAAAACACCCATTGCATATTTATTTACTGGGATAGTCTTTTGCATATTTGTTTATCTAATATGACGGTTCATATAGCATGATAGTATGTATCTTGTTACATTCCTCTTAAACCTGGTGATCTATCCAGGTATAGATGACTGGAAGTATCTCAGGAGTACAGTTCCAGACCAGAATCTTTCCCTTATAGACAAGGCGGTCTCACCCTTTGAGTCTATATGACCTTCTCATAGATAATGGACTTATTTAGTTGTTATTCTTTATCTCATTTATTTTATTCCATGTTATTCTATTTAGTCGTTTGGTAGTGGATTTGTCTCCATCCGACAGATATTTTATTTTATATTTTAGTTGAGACATTTGATTAGTTTTTTTTTATTTGTTGTTGTGGATGAGATATAGATATTGCTTGTGACCATAAATATTATTATGACCCAGAGTTCATATAATACAGCTTATGTGTGTATATATAGATTCTATACATTAGGGTAGTATTTGTATACGTACAACTGGCATATACGTATTTTTAGTCCTATGTATATTGGAACTGGGCGTTACAGTTTCCTGATAACTCGATTAGATCAATTAGACTTAATAATGTTGCAGAATTCACCTCACAAGTTTTTGATGATTATTGTACATCATTAGGGATTGAGTAGAACATCATTTTCCCATGTGGACACACAAAATGGGTTAGCTTAGTCATTTATAAACATCTTCAACTTATAGCTAGACCTTTACTAATGTAATTTGCCAATTGAGACTTGGGGACTGTAGAAGCATGGAAAAATGCACAAGAACCATGCGCTGCAAATAATATATGCATAGCTAGATCGGCATATTCCTACAAGAGGAAACTATACGTGTATAACAAAACTAGCGCATCCAGACAGCAAGACTCAAGCGCCTAAAAACAATTACATAGTATTGAAAGCGCATAAATAATTTTCCATTAATATTCATGATTACATATAATGGATGTCTATTATATAAATGGATTTTGATTGATATTCATGATTACATGGAAAATCTATTACAAAATTGGGCCTTCCTTAATTATTCATGACATGCGTAGCACCTTTGTAATATGGATGAGATGCTGGTAGACATGCACAACTTCTCTGCCATGTGGATGAGCCGCTGGTAGCATGCGCAGCTCCTCTGCCATGTGGATTACCGCTGGTAGACCAGGTTTCGATTACAATCAACCAAAATCCTGTAATCAATATCTCGGCAGCATGAATGGCAATCGACGTCGTCTCGGGGTAGAATACAGTTAGTGTACCGCATGAATAGGGGTTGCTCCGCCCATTTTCTAGCCAAGTCCATCCCGATCTTCTGGTAATTTCTCACATCAAGGTGGTCGTTTCTTTGAACGAAGAGGTCTACGATCCTAGCCGATGGCTTATACAACTCTTACCAGATTTGCCAAGGAGGAGACTTGCAGCCATCGAAAGCCAAGGTTGTCTTGAATATGAAGTTGGGGAGGAACGAGAATAAACAAGTCTTTCCCCCCCAAAACCCTTATTTATAGGCCAATTACGTCAAACTCATGTGCCAAGTGGCTAACGGTTAAAGCCCCAAAATTAATGTGATGAAACTCACATTAATGATAATGAATCTGCCACGTCGAATTTTGACTAAGTCCTTGGTTAAAGCCATTATTTCGAGCCCCACGTAATGGCAAAATTTTAGGAATTTGCCCAAGCCATGCGCCTCAAATGACCATGCACAGGACGAACCATGCGCATCAAGAACCATGCGCTCATAGAACTAGATAACTCGTTCAGCCAAAATCTTGTCGCGCCAAGTTTCATGCGCTTAGACCACTTTCCAACATTTAATGCAACATTGACAACATGCCAGGTGTCAGCTGTATCTGGGAACATGGTACAATATGTGCCATAAAATATGTACAATCGATGACTATACAGTAAACGAAGTGCCATCATTTATGACTACGTGTGCCTTCGTCAGCACATGTGTCAGTGTAATCATCACCCATTTGTCGATTACAGTTGTGCCATGCCATGTGGTTTGGCACGACTAGTCCTCACATGCGCCCCTAAAGCTATGCGTCCAGAGTTGCTATGCACCCTAGAAGCTATGCACCAGGTCCCTTCATGCGTCGACTCCTTTATGCACATCAAATCTTTTCTACCGTGTCAAAACTCAGTCATGCCTATGACGGGTATCAACAACCCAAGATCTCGGTAACAACTACATCCCAACTATGGCCACGTGGCAGTCACTTGCGCCACATGCGTTCGGTTGTAATTGCATTCTGTTCAGAAATTCCACGTGGGAGCAAATCTCATGTGCGTAACGCTCCTGCGTGCCAAAATCCATGCACGCATCACATATGCATATAGATGGATCATTCCAGCCATCTATAAGTAGAAGGAGCCTTCCTTTATTTCACACACAAACATCCAGAAAGTTTGAGCAAACTTCGGAGAGCCAAATTGCTGTCCACCTTGCCACAGAGCAGAAGTCTTACAATTTTCTCTGGTCTCATCGTCAGATTGTCAACAAAGTAAAGGAACCACAAAACACTCGACCTTCATCGTCACACTTCTCCATAATCAACAATTGTACTTAGCATTCATGTCTAGGAGTTCTTTTGTAATCTCTCATTTGTAATAGAAAATCTTATATAATTTTTTGTTTAATGACAAACAAACTGGCACCTAAGTGCGTTGAAAATTCTTTTTCGGCTTTGCCAACCTCTTCGAAGGACTCACGTTGCCCCCAAAGAGTAAGTCCACGAAAGCTTGTTGGTCAAAGCGCACGACCCGTATCTTCTGCGAAGACCCGAGCATGTTATTTTCAGATTGCGTCACATCCTTCTCGTCGGTGGAGAAGGAAGTCCCCAGCAGAGTCGCTAGTTTTTAATGGCAAACAGGGACATGCTATTTTATATGCTACATCTTTAGTTAAATTTAGATCCATTTCCTACCTTTTTTTTACTCATACAACTTGTTAGTGGTGGATAACCTAATATTTCACATTTGAGAAAATGTCCCAATTCCACCTCCCAAAAGAATTAAGATGGGTCATGTATTGTCCCGCTCTGCTCAGTTCAACATGATGAATCAATGGATACAACGACGTTCGAACTTGGCTATGCAACAACTTCCTTGGAGTCCCGTTCGATCGAGGCAACTTCTCGTTTATGTGAATGGCTTCAATGAATTCGCCTCTGCTTCACATTCACACCTAATAAAATGGATATTTTCTTACGTACTGAGTATGTATACTAAATAAAGAGACGGACCCACATAGTTAAGAGAATAATCCCGTTTGTATCAGATTTGTGTAGAATATGAAAATATTGAACTTGATGCCTATATAGAACTTCATGTTAGGTTTTCAAAATGGGCACTCGGCCTTTGAATCCTACGACTTGCATAAAATAGAGTTTTCTTATGCTTCCACCTAGACTACCTACTTCTTGTCATAGTCTATATGTTTCCATGATTTTAGGACTTGTCGTCGCAAATATGTTCCCACAGTCCTAAATGCTTGTCATAGCATACACATTCCCACGGGTTCAAGGATTGTCATACAGAATACGGCACGGTTTGGGGTACCACATAGAACACAGTTTGTTCAAGTTAAGCATGAGAGCTATCAAATAGTCATTCCTAAGTCGAAGATGGAAAGTATAGAAACATAGAAAGTTCTCGGGACCATTAGTCGTCGAGGCAGTCCCTGATTTTGGGAGCTGCATAGAAGTATGGAAAGGAAAGACAAAGAATGGTTCGAAAGTATGGTAAGTTGAGTCGAGTCTCGCATGGTCATTGGACAACTTGTGCACAAGGTTTTAGTTCCTCGAACGATCATCAGGGCATTAGGATCATGTCTACTAGGAGGGATGGCATGTATTGCGAGTCCTTCAATGGAGGTGCGATCAAGTCTGAAGTATACGCTACAATACAACTACGGGATCTACAGTAGGGTTTACGCCTTAACCGTTCTCATATGCTATATAGAACACAGATAGCTTGAATTGCTAGTGACCTTCATATAGATTGAGCCGGTGTGACAGCGGCAATCCATGTGCATACTTTAGATTGAGTCAAGAAGTGGATGCACGATACGTAATGCAAGTAGTGAGCCATGTAGGAATGAAATCATAAAGCGCAATACTCTAGAGGGGGGTGAATAGAGTTGGCAGCGGAATAATGCTAATTAAAAATTATTAGCAGCAAGATCACAGAATAATAATCACAACTAAATAATGTAAAGGCAGATAAGAAAGCAAACGCAAAGACAGCGATGTATACTAGTTTCCTCTGTTGAGGACTAGTCCAGTCGGTAGAACTCTTGCTACCAGTTGAATCCACTATTTGCAAAATCGCAAGTTTTCTTACGAAGTCCTTGCAACTTCTACAACGCGAGCTTTGATACGAAGAACTCGTCCAACTTCAATTGTGAAGAGTTGAATCTTCTATCAAGCCTCGATTACAATCACTCTGAAACTTCTAGACCGTACCGTACTGGCAAATCGACTAGAGGATTGTAACTGGCTTGGGATCTGAAAATTAAAGCTCGAAAAAAGCTCTTTGGAAGTCAGTAGGCTTTAAATAGAGAGAAGATTGAAAGTAAATGAGTGAGTTAAAATGATCGAAATCCTTCTCTATTTATAGGAGTTCCAAAGACAGAATTTGGCAGAATTTGGGCAGAATTCGGGCAGAACTGATGAGCAAATCTCGGTCAAATCCGCAACTGCAGGAGGACCAAGTTCCAAGAATTCAAAAATCAAAATGGCCACTAACCGAACTCTGGCCGAACTCTGGCCGAGTTCTGTCAGGTTTGGTTAGGGTTTTTTAAAATAGATTTTTGGGGAATTTTGAAAACCTTTTTGGAGCTTTTGTAAATACGAATTTTCAAAACTAAGGACATTTTAAAAACATTTTGAAATTATTTTGGAATAGCCTATTTGCAGTACGACTCGTGTACAATGTATTTCTAGACTCAATAAAATAAAAGATTATATTGCTCAAAGAAATACAGACTCGAACAGGCAAACAACGCTTCGGTCTTGAACTGAGTAGATAGCCATTCTTGATCATGTCCAAGAGTCCGAGATATCCTGACTAGCTCCATATATCGAGACAGAGTTTGATCAATTATTAAAATCAGTTTGACCATATCACCAATGGGCCAACAATCTCCCCCATTTTGATAATTGACAAACTATGAATGATATAACATCTTTTGAGATAAAATACCCAAAAAATTGTTCAAAATTGTTCAATCCCTGTATTATTCTCAAAACAAAATGTTAGATCCTTTTTCTCCCCCGTTGTCACTTAGCAAAATGATTGCGAAGAAATAGCTCCCCCGCAATTAATGCATAAGCTACAACAGTGAAGAAACACAAGAAATAATATCTCATGCAGTGAGAATATACAAGACAACAGAATATTTCACAGGCAGTTTATAATATAGAAGCAGATAAAGATGCTATAAAGAATAAATAAACTGATATGAAAGATAAACTACACATCCCATAAAAATAAAATGATGTTCAAGAGACATCAAGAAATATCCAGTACAAGTCCTAAAAAAATTGGTAATAAAAGCTGAAAAGAAAGAAACTTGGAATGTCGGAGCATTTCTAAGTGTACAGTAGACAATAACTAAGTCTCAAAATCAGCTAATATATCATCATCACATCTCCTCATCATCCTTATCATCATTATCAGCAGCATGACCGACATGTCCAGAAGGACCAGCTCTAGAAGTACCAGCTCCAGAAGGGTGTGGAGTAGCACTAGAACTGCGATACCAATCATAAGCATTACCGGGCTGAAAGTAGGCATAACAGCCTCATCCTCACAGCGGTAACAAGAAAAGTCTGGATCTCTAGGAATAAACGGCAGAATGTCCAGTCTGAGCAAATCGGAGATCAGCTAGAGAATTTGCTATCGTCTGATAACGAGTGACATCGCGGAACTCACATTCGCGGGCCATATCCGTCATCGAGACGTACAAATCAGAAAGAGCTGGTGTATGCCATCAAAGGTCATGGTATACTGCTGAGTAGGTGGAGGAGGTGGAGAAGTAGGAAGAGCAGCAGCAGTCATACTACGACGAGATAGCTTAAGAAACTTGGGCTCAGGGTCTTGAGTACAAGTTGACAGATCAATATCAAAACGCTGAAAGATACATGGAAGAATCATCGCATAAGAGAGATTTCTATTTCTTGCACGACAACGTCCCATCATCTGGATAATAGTCTTAGGGGCAGAAAAAGGAATCCCCTTAAGAATATGATACATAGCAGACAGCTTAAGTGATGTGACATCATCCTTTGAAGTAGACTTCAGAAGGAGAGTGGAGTAGATGATGCGATGCAATTCATAACTAAACAAGTTCAAGTTATTGGCCTTGAACTTTCCAGAGCGAACTCGATCAGGGGCACAGAGTTCAGCTTTGAAACTAGCAAGTGTCGTGCCGTCGGGGAAATCAAATTCAGTGATATCATCAAGCGGTGCACCTTCATTAGAAATACCAAGGATTTTCGCTAAGAGGACATCATTGAACTCGATATCTAGTCCGCCAACACGAGTAATTACGTCAAACGTGTTTAGTACGATATTACAATAGAAAATCTAATGGCATTAGTAGCTACCGGAAACAAGTTTAGCAAAGTGTTGTAACCCTAATGCCTCAAAATAAGGGCGATGATCTGGAAACACAGTCCATTTGATAGGAGCGCCTGTGCATATGGATCTCATAGAAAAGTCTCCATACCACAGAAGGGCTTGATCTAGGGTTTGAAAATAAAATCCATCGAACGCGCCATCGCTCGATTGAACTGGCGAAAAGAGGGAATCCGTGTGTGGATTTGAAGATGATCCTTCCTCACTAGGATTGGTCGTCTTCTTCCTCTTGAAGGGGTTAAATCCCTTAGGCATTGTGCAAATAAAGTAAATATGCACGAATTTAAAAGGAGAAGAAATACGGATACCTCCCGAGATTCAAGTATGCTGTAGAGGAAAACGATCTCCGCACGAATCCAAAATTTGGATAGATTTACCACGTAGATTGGGAGAAACGAAGTGGTGAAGAACTAGGGTTTGGAGAGCTTCGCACGGCTGCTGTTGATGTGGAAGAAGTTTTAGAAGCAATAAAGAAGAAGAGGCTCTCGGGTTCTGGTTATATAACCAGATACCACTAACCGAACTCGGGCCGAATTCGGTCCGAACTCTGGTCGAATTCGCCTAGGGGTTCTGTTAGTTGGTTTGGGCCACTTTCTTTTTCATTGACTCATTTCAAAAATTTAATTCAAAGATTAGTAATTCCAACCTTCAATTAATATAATTAATATTATTTTATAGATTAAATTTCGTTACACAGCGACTATCTCAGATTAGCTGTAGGAGTACTGTCCTAGCTAGCGGAGGTTCACCGGAGAACTCTTAAGTACCGCTTCGCTTCGACCGTAGTCGTGGTGACAGAGACTTATTGGCTTGTCTCTAACACAGTTTTTGCGTATTGAAATATAATCATAAACCAAAATTAATTAACATTATTGACGTCCAAAATTCCTAATTCTCGACGTAAATAATTGAAATGATCTTCTGCTAGAGGTTTTGTGAAGATGTCAGCTAATTGATTCTCAGTGTCTATGTATACAAGGTCAATATCTCTATTCTGATGATGATCTCTAAGAAAATGATGTCGGATCTCGATATGCTTAGTACGAGAGTGACATACTGGATTCTTAGTCAAATTAATTGTGCTCGTGTTGTCACAAAAATGGAAATGTGTGTGAAAAATAAATCATAGTTTCAAGGTCTGTTTCATCCACAAAATCTGAGCACAATAACGTCCTGCGGCGATATACTCAGCCTCTATTGTTGATAGGGCTACAGAATTTTTCTTTTTTTACTAAACCATGAGACTAAAGCCTTGCCTAAGAAATGACATGTGCCGCTGGTACTTTTTCTATCAACTTTGCATCCAGTAAAATCTGCATCCGAGTAACCAATAAGGTCAAAGGACTTGGTTTTGGGATACCATAAGCCAACAGAAGAAGTGTCCTTAAGGTATCGAAAGATACGCTTAACTGCGTACAGATGTGATTCCTTTGGATTAGCTTAAAAATGTGCACACAGGCAAACACTAAACATAATATCTGGACGACTAGTAGTTAAATAAAGTAAACTACTGATCATACCTCGATACTTACATGTGTCGACAGGCTTGCCTTGTTCATCAATATCAAGCTTTGTTGAAGTTGCCATCGGAGTGCCAATAGGTTTGACATTGTCCAGATCAAACTTTTTTAGCAAATCTTTTGTGTACTTGGCTTGATTTATGAATGTCCCATTGTAATTTGTTTGATATACAGTCCGAGAAAGAATTTCAGCTCTTCCATCATGCTCATCTAAACTCATTCTGCATACACTTAGAGAATTCTTGACAAAGAGATTCATCAGTAGATCCAAATATAATATCATCAACATAGACTTGTATTAAGAGAATATTATTCAAAGACTTTATAAACAAAGTTGTGTCAACCTTTCCCTTTGAAAAACCGTTATCATGTAGAAAGAGCTTAGACGATCATACCAAGCACGAGGGGCTTGTTTTAAACCGTACAAAGCTTTCTTCAACTTGAAAACATGATCAGGGTTTTTAAAATCTGTAAAACCTGGAGGTTGTGCTACAAAAACTTCTTCTTTTATAAAAGCATTTAAAAATGCACTTTTGACATCCATTTGAAATAATTTGAAATTATAAAAATATGCAAATGCACATAACATGCGAATGGATTCTAATCTCGCAACTGGGGCATAAGTTTCATCGTAGTCGATACCTTCTTCCTGATTGTATCCTTGAGCTACGAGTCGAGCCTTATTACGAGTCACTGAACCATTCTCGTTCAGTTTATTTCGGAATACCCATCGGGTGCCAATGACCGGATGATCAATAGGCTTGGGAACAAGTTTCCAAACTTGATTCGTTCAAATTGGTTTAATTTCTCTTGCATAGCATCTATCCAAAAATTATCACTACATGCTTCATCGATGGTTTTGGGTTCTAGCTGTGAAATGAATGCAACACTAGAAACAATATCTCTACTGGATGTATGAGTACTTACACCTTTGGTAATATCACCAATTACCAAATCCTTTGGATGATCAGCCATAAATTTTAATCTTTTCGACAGACTCCGAAGGTAGCTGCTTTCGGGTTCTTCGCTTGAAGAATCAGCTGGTGCTTTGCTGGGTACATTGAGATCTTTATCATTGTCATTTGATTTAGTTCATCAAACGTGACATTGATCGACTCTTTGATGATCATAGTTCTTTTGTTGAAGACTCTGTATCCTTTGCTCTTGCCCGCATACCCTAAAAATATACCTTCATCGGCCTTTTCGTCAAACTTTCCCAAATTATCTTTAGTATTAAGAATAAAACATTTACAACCAAATATTCTAAAATATGAAACTGATGGAATTCTATCAAACCATAGCTCAAATGGAGTCTTCTTCAATTTGGGTCGAATTAGAACTCTATTGAGAACAAAACAAGATGTATTGACAGCTTCAGCCCAGAAATATTTGGGTAGACTAAACTGGTTTAATATTACTCTGGCCATTTCGGATAGAGTTCTGTTCTTACGTTCCACAACTCCATTTTGTTGTGGAGTTCTAGGGCAGGAGAACTCGTGTACAAAACTGTGTGTGTCATAAAATTGCTCAAACTCTGTATTCTCAAATTCGCCACCATGATCGCTTCTAATACGAGTGATCATGTAACCTTTTTCATTCTTACTTTCTTGCAAAAGGTGACAAATTATGATAACATCATTTTTGCGTGTCAAAAAATATACCCACGTGTATCTAGAATAATCATCTACAATTACAAAAGCATATAGCTTACCTCCGAGGCTAGCAACTCTGCTAGGACCAAATAAGTCCATATGTAATAATTGTAGAGGTCTAGTAGTACATACAGCATTTACTGACTTGAAAGAGGATCGAGTAGCTTTGTTCTTTTCACATTGACTGCATACCGCATCCTTCTTGAATGTAATATCCGTAAACCGGTACTAGCTTCTTCGTGGATAATCTTGAGATTGTGTCCATATTTGCGTGACCGAGTCTCATATGCCACAGATGACTCTCATCACTTTTAGCCATTAAGCATCTACCAACATCACCGATACCAATGATATACCCTTTCAAGTTGTTACCGAAGGAGACATAACCTTCCTTCTTTTCTTCGATAGTGTTGCAAATAATGTAGCATCCCCGGTCATATGCCGTGAACAACCACTGTCGAGGATCCATTTGCTTTTAGCATGTGAAAGGTGTTCCACCTATAAAACAATTTGCAGATGAAACTATTGGTACCCATTTGTAGGGTCCTGACGGGTTAGCTTTCGGTATCCATGCATAAATATTTAAATCTACTAGCTTTCTGATTCTACATGCAGAAGATATATGACCAATGAGGCTACAATAATGACATTTAGCATGTTGAGTGTTGAAAGCTGAGTGATATGCATGGTAGGTAGGTTTAGGTTTTCTAGTATAGAAAGCATGCCTATTATCTTGTTTGGGCATAACCTTTTTAGGCAAAGGTTTGATAGGGTTAGGTCTGACAGTGTTAGGTTTGGGAATGTTCTAATTTTTTGGTAAGTGACACGTGTTAGGGTAGGAAGCAGCAGTCTCAGGCTGTTTTCCTAACCAAATTTCCAATCTTTTGGAAGTGTCATATAACTTAGTATAGTCAGAAGTGAGTGCTTCCATTCTGACTTGTGTACTTTGAAGACTTTTTTCTCTTTAGAAAGTTCTTCTTTCAGTTGGTCAATAACCTTGTCTTTTTCTTCGGATGACTTGGTAGTCTCGTGTAATAAGAGCTTAATAGAAGGAAGCTCACCAGACTCACTAACATTATCTTTAACCTCAGCTAGTAGGTCGGTAAGTCTTCCTATTTCACCTTTGTACTCTTTGAGTACCTTCTTAGAGGTCTGATATTTGCTACGCAGTTTCCTGTAATCACTTATCAGTTCACTGAAGGCATCTCCTAATTGCTCAAAGGTGAAGTCATCGTATGTATCAACTACAGGTTCAGTAGGTACCTGATCGGATGCCATAAAGCATACGTTTGCAGCATCTTCTGATTGTTCGTCTTCTGAGTCGCTGGCTTCACTTTCATGCCATATGCTGGTGTTGGCATACTTCCGTGATGTTGATCTCTTCAGGCTCCCTTTCTCATACCTGTTGCTCTTTTTGCTTGTGTTTATAGGACAGTCCTTCTTCAGTGTCCTTTCTTCTTACAGCCATAGCAGGCATCATCATCTTGATACCAGTTGTTGCTGCTATTGTTTTCTTTGGCTTTCTTCTCATATCTCATGAATCTTTTGAATTTCCTTGCTAGGAGTGCTTGATCTTCAGCATCAGATTCACTGCTATCTGAATCACCTTCAACAGCTTTTCTGTGCTGAGCCTTGAAAGCGATCGTCTTCTCCTTTGGTGCAGGCTCTTCAAAATCTTGTAGCTCCAGTTCATGAGTGAGTAGCTTACCCATGAGTACTTCGAGGGACATAGTTGTGAGGTCGTTCCCTTCAATGATTGCAGTAGCCTTCGGAATCCAGTTTTTTGTAAGTGCTCGCAGGAGTTTACGAATCTTTTCATGGTTACTGTAATCTTTGCCTAGGGAGGACAAAGGATTTACAATATCCAAGAATCTTTCGAACATCTGAGTAACTGTTTCGTTGGGCTTCATTTTGAATACCTCATACTCTTGAGTAAGTATGCTGACCTTTGATTATTTGACTTGAATTGTAACTTCATGTGTGACTTCAAGAAGTTTCCATACTTCATTTGCAGTTGTGCAGATAGACACCCCATTAAATTCAGTTCTGTCTAAAGCATAAAATAAAGCGTTAATAGCACGTACGTCAAGACTGGCCCTTTTCTTTTCTTCCTCTGTATATCTGTTATGGGTTTTTTTTCGGTTAAAACTTCATCAACATTTATACGAGGTGGCTTTTGATAGCCATTAATAATAATAGACCATAAATCAAATCAAAAGATTTCAAGAAGAAACTTATCCGTGTTTTCCAATAGGTATAATTTGTACCATCAAACGGTGGAGGTCTGTTTGTGGCCTGGCCTTCACTTGTGAATTTCACAGTTGCCATGTGTTGTGCTATGATCTATATAACAATTAATTAAATGAATAAATAATTGTAATGTTACCTTGCTTTACCTGTAAACCCGCTTTGATACCAATTGTAGGAACGAAATCGTAAAGCGGAATACTCTAGAGGGGTGAATAGAGTTGGCAGCGGAATAATGCTAATTAAAAATTATTAGCAACAAGATCACAGAATAATAATTACAACTAAATAATGTAAAGACAGAGATAAGAAAGCAAACGCAAAGACAGCGATGTATACTGGTTTCCCTCTGTTGAGGACTAGTCCAGTCGGTAGAACTCTTGCTACCAGTTGAATCCACTATTTGCAAAATCGTAAGTTTTTTTACGAAGTCCTTGCAACTTCTACAACGCGAGCTTTGATACGAAGAACTCGTCCAACTTTAATTGTGAAGAGTTGAATCTTCTATCAAGCCTCTGATTACAATCACTCTGAAACTTCTAGACCATACCGCACTGGCAAATCGACTAGAGGATTGTAACTGGCTTGGGATCTGAAAATTAAAGCTCGAAAAAAACTCTTCGAAAGATAGTAGGCTTTAAATAGAGAGAAGATTGAAAGTGAATGAGTGAGTTAAAATGATCAAAATCCTTCTCTATTTATAGGAGTTCCAAAGACAGAATTCTGGCAGAATTTGGGCAGAATTCGGACAGAACTCGATGAGCAAATCTCGGTCAAATCCGCAACTGCAGGAGGACCAAGTTCCAAGGAATTCAAAAATCAAAACGGCCACTAACCGAACTCTGGCCGAACTCTGGCCGAGTTCTGTCAGGTTTGGTTAGGGTTTTTCAAAATAGATTTTTGGGGAATTTTGAAAACCTTTTTGGAGCTTTTGTAAATACGAATATTTTTCAAAACTAAGGACATTTTAAAAACATTTTGAAATCAGTTTGGAATAGCCTATTTGCCAGTACAACTCGGTGTACAATATATTTCTAGACTCAATAAAATAAAAGATTAATTGCTCAAAGAAATACAGACTCGAACAGGCAAACAACGCTTCGGTCTTGAACTGAGTAGATAGCCGTTCTTGATCATCTCCAAGAGTCTGAAATATTCTGACTAGCTCCATATATCGAGACAGAGTTTGATTAATTATTAAAATCAGTTTAACCATATGACCAATGGGCCAACAAGCCAAAGATTTGGTTTTAGCAGAGACACGTGCTTTGACACAAGTCGTATCGTTATGGTTTAATAATTTGACACATAGTTCCAATATTATAACTGTACTGTTGCGATAAAGAGTCTGAATATAACTAATTTGGGCCATTTGATCGGTTTTGGGCTAATTTTGTTTGTGGACTTTGGATAAGAATTTTGTTGATAGGAAGGCTGTATTTTATGGACTAGAAATAACTAAGCAGTATCGATCTGATCGATCTTACATATTTTTCTAGATTCAAATAAAGATAAAAGTATAAAAAAAAATATGTAAAAGTCTTGATCTTGATTCCATTATTTTTTGTTCTTGATGACGACGCTGTGTTTGTAGCAGTAGGAACAGACATTTTGACTTGATACCTGCAGTTGTGTATATTTTACATATCGACCAAAGTTGACGTTGATTATCAAAATTAGGTATGATTATGACCAGTGGGCCAACAATCGCCCCTATTTTGATAATTGTCAAACTTTGAGTCTATACCAAAATATAATCTTATAACTTTGAATATATACCTGACTTGTCTGAAAACTTAAAACTTTTGATTTTAGTACATTTATCTTCCCCTTCGTCATGTAATCAAAAGATGGCTCCCCCATAATTTGTGAGCGAAACAACAACAAAGAAACAATAGAGTGATACCAAATTATATGAAATGAAAATTCACATCACAACTCAAGTAGTATGGAAATTAGAGCATCAACAGTAGCAATAGTATATGGAATAATAAAATTTTGCATAATAGAAAGAAACTTTTATGATAGTCTAATACTTATCATAAAGTGTCACTATAACTGAAAAAAGTCAAAATTGCAACAAAAAAAAAATGTGCTACTACATATCGTCATCAGCAAATACATCCACATAACATTAAGTCCAAAAAATAACATATCAACTATCCGCACCACCAGGAGCATCAACAAGCGGCTGGGTCGGATCAAAATACAATTATCGGGTCGAAGTAGACAAAGTTCGGATCCTCATTAAGTCTCGGTCCGTCAAAAGCAGGGTGACGGATGATAGGCGTCGGTATAGTATGATGAGTCATCATCTACTGAATATCTACTATGGCATTTCTTAAGATATGAACCTGAGAAATGTGGTGAAACTCAGAGTCACTATAACGAGTCAGGTCGGCTTGATGTTGCTCCCTGAAGAGTGACGAAAGAATAAAATCGCTGATACAGCTCGATAGTGTGACCCAGGACTATAGGGGCTGGATCTGCTGGAGCGTCTGCTGGGACTGGAGCTGGAGCTGGAGGAGGTGGAGCATCACCAGAAGGATCTCCTAGACTTAAGAAGCTCTGAAGGCGTTCCAGAAATAGGACAAGATTCCAGATGAATAGCAAATTTCTGAAGGATAGCCGTCAGATGCATTGGATAATGGAGGTTATGGCCTGCCCTTCGACAATTGATCATGAGTGACAATATAGTTTTGGAAAAGGAAAAGGAAATCCAAAAGTAAATATAGTACATCGTAGGTAATTCCAAATATGTGATCTCGTCAGTAGATCCCGTCTTTGGTAAGTGAGATGAAGTAATAATGTGATGCAACTCATAGAAATGCTGGTTCAAGTTGCGTGCGTATAGCCGTCTCCGAGGAGTCGGATCTAGATGACACAACATGACTTTGAAAGATTCAAGGGTCATACCGTCAAAAAATTAAACTTTACTTATGTCGACAAGAGCGTCACAGTTGTTCGGCATTTAAAAAAACTTGCTCAAATTGAAAGAATTAAAGTCAAATTCCATTCCGATAACCGATGAGTGCAATCGTCAAATTCTTGCAAGTTAGAATAAAACATGCAAACCGTATTTTTATAAATCTGATTGGAAACTTCCAAGATTTCGCGAAGTCCAAGATTTTAAAAAGTAAATATTTTAACAAAACAGTAAAATTAATTGTTTTACCTGGATATTTTATGATAACGAAAATCATCAAACCAAGTTATAGATCTCTCTAGTAAGACAAATAGAGTAGGATTGTATTCCTCAACGTCTTCAGGACAAAAGGGACAAAAGATATTGGTGGGTTCATACTTAGAAAAAAAAGGCAGCATCTCTACTTTTCTTTCTCTTAAACATCCTAGGTGCTATAACAAAATTGAAAGAGAAATAGAGAGAATTATACCTCAATATGAACAAGAATGGCACAGAATGCCTTCAGAACGCCTTAGATCCAAGAAATTTTGGGTTAGAAAGCATAAAATGGAGCTTTCTAGGATTTAGGGTTTCAAATTTAGGGTTTAGAGGGGGGGCTATTCTCGACTGTGTTGGAAAATAAGATGAATATGAGGCTACTGTTTCGGTTTATAGAATATATAAAAAGTTCCCACAGAGTTCGAAAGACTTGAATGTTGGTTCATTTATGAGTAATAAAGATAAAAGTTACTTAAAAACTTAGAATTCATTGATTAGTTAATATCCATTTACCTTAGGTTAGTTATAGGGGTCGGGTCCCAGCTAACGGTAGTCCGAAGATACTTGGCACCGTGTCACTTAGGCTTTTACGCCTTGTTAACATAAGAACCCTTTCGGCTTGTACCCAAAAACTTCAGTTAATAGATTATTAAATTTTAAGTTTTAAGTATTTTTATTAATTATAACATAT
Source organism: Iris pallida (assembly GCA_029216955.1). Lineage (NCBI taxonomy): Eukaryota > Viridiplantae > Streptophyta > Magnoliopsida > Asparagales > Iridaceae > Iris > Iris pallida. Next base: position 53,490 of record JANAVB010001863.1, read on the forward strand.
TATGACTCCAAAAATTCAAGAATGTCTACCTCGCGACGCAAATAGTTAAACCGATCTCTGCTAGTGGTTTTGTCAATATATCTGCTAGTTGATGATGTGTTAATAAATTCTAGATAAATATCTCCGTGTTGTTGGTGATCACATAAAAAATGGTGAAGTATTTCTATGTGCTTAGTGGGTGAGTGACCTACAAGGTTTTTAGTCAGATTAATAGTGCTAGTGTTATTACAGAATATGGAAATCTTAGTATAGTGCAGATTATAGTCTTCTAAAGTTTTCTTCATCCACAAAATTTAAGCACAACGATGTCCTACAACGATATACTCAGCCTCAGTTGTTGATAATGTTACATAATTTTATTTCTTGCTAAACCAAGAGACTAAAATCTTACCTAGGATATGATACGTACTGCTGGCACTTTTACGGTTTACTTTGCATCTAACAAAATCAGCATCCGAGTAACCGATTAGGTTAAATGATGTGGTTTTGGGATACCATAAGCTGACAGTAAAAGTTTCTTTAAGGTATCAAAAGATATGCTTAACGGCGCATAGGTGTAATTCCTTAGGATTAGCTTGATATCGTGCACGGATGCAAATACTAAATAATATATATCAGGGCGACTAGCAGTTAAATATAGTAAACTATCAATGATTCCTTGATACTTACGCTGGTCGATTGGTTTTCTACTTTTATCAAGGTCAATTCGAGTTGATGTAGCCATTGGCATGCCGATAGGCTTTATGTTGTCGAAGTCAAATTTCTTTAGTAAGTCCTTCGTGTATTTGGCTTGATTGATGAAGGTTACCTGCGAGTGTTGTTTGATCTGAAGTCCTAGGAAGTAGTTGAGCTCTCCCATTATATTCATCTCAAACTCACTTTGCATACACTTAGCAAAATTTTGACAGTTTTTTGTTAGTAGAACCAAATATTATGTCATCAACGTATATTTGCACAAGTAAAATACTATCATATAATGTTTTGATAAACAATTTTATCAATCCTTCCTTTTGAAAAACCACTTTCAAGTAGGAAAGTATTTAAGTATTCATACTGTCACTCCCCGATCCTGGAATACGTATTTTAATATGTAAAACCGATAATTTGTATTTACCTAGTATTTATACGATATTTATATGCTGTATTTCTTCATGCATTTTCCAAAAATATTCGACAAAATATTATTTCGTAATTTATTTTCTGCATTTGGGCCTACAGTTTTGGCTCATTTGGGTAACTTATTCTTGGTTCACCTATGGTTCATCATGAACCCATGGGTTCAAGATTCTATATAATAACTCAACTCATTCTCTCTCCTCTCATTTATTTCCTCTCATTTACTTTCCTCCACCAACCAAGGCAAGTACCTACTTGCTCAAGAGAGGGATCCATAAATGTTGTTGATGTTTTCTTACAAAATTATTTGTCAAAATATGTTCTTCTCCTCATTCTATACTAGTTTAGAACTTGAAATTTTCCATTTTGAAGCTTTAATTTTTGTAGATCTAAGTTTTAACCATTTTCGGATCTTCTTGGTTTTGATCTAGCAAACTTCATTATTTTTAAGTTTTGATGGTTCCATGTTGTAGAGAATTTTGTTCTACCCAATTTTAACCTTTGAAAAGTTAGATTTGGACTTATTTTGACCAAGTTCTGGACTTTTGAAGCTTTGGGTTCAAACCATGGAGTTCTTGCTGTTTTGGAGAAGACAGTGAACAGTGCGTGCGAGCTTTTTAGCTTGCGCCACTGAGCTGCGCACGCTCTTTAGCACAGCGCAGTCTGTCCCATACGCTGCCTTTTGGAAGCGTATGTCTTGTATACGCTGCCTTGATGAGGAGTCGTATGGACCCCATACGCTGCCTTGATAAGGAGTCGTATGGACCCCATACGCTGCCTTGATGAGGAGTCGTATGGACCCCATACGCTGCCTTGATGAGGAGTCGTATGGACCCCATACGCTGCCTTGATGAGGAGTCGTATGGACCCCATACGCTGCCTTGATGAGGAGTCGTATGGACCTCATACGCTGTCTTGATGAGGAGTCGTATGGACCTCATACGCTACTTTGAGGAAGTCGTATGGAACGACCTGAGTGTAGGCTAACCTGAGCGTACGCCGACCTGAGCGTACGCCGACCTAAGCGTAGGCTAACTTGAGCGTACGTCGACCTGAGCGTACGCCGACCTGAGCGTAGGCTAACCTGAGCGTACGCCGACCTGAGCGTAGGCTGACCTGAGCGTAGGCCGACCTGAGCGTAGGCTGACCTGAGCGTAGCCGACTTACCTTATATTTTTATGTATATATTATATTGTATATATAGGTAAATGTTTGTGTGTGCTATATGTCCTTACGCCTTTTGTCCTGAGCATGATATGAGCACTAATGTGCCCCTGGTAAACAAAGTGTTCCTACCTGATACTTGTACCTGAATGTCCCAGTTCTCGTTCATGCTCGACAAATGACTCGTAACTCCACATGGCGTATTTGCAATGATGTATTACACCAAGGAGGGTAGAACGTATTGACATACTGATTGACATAGACCCTCTTTTGGGGTACTCGTACTTGAGTACGACTTTTAGGAGGATAATCATGCAAGCCACAGCATGTGAGTCCAAGATTTCACCTAGGGTTAAACTAGGCAACTAAATATACTAGATGCATGGGGAGGGCAGAATCCCGAGATCGTGTTACACCAGCCGCCTTGAGATATTGTCCCGACGCGCCGGCTGGTCTCCACGGATACTGTGTCATCCGCAACGAGTGGATGACTGTATCCGATTAATTCCTGCTATATATTATACGTCTTGGCAAGGTGGCCTTACGAGGGACCTGTGCTCAATGACACCTGTCTACGCGAACCCTGGGTTGGCTAGCCTTGCTGGAAAGATACGATCTGAGAATTTCTAATAACATGATACGAGGATACCCTCGTCCCACTAAACCTCGTAGACTTGATTGGCCGCAAAAACGACTTGCTTGTATCCTATTTACCTTCCGTGAATAACTGAGGGAAGCGGGCTGTCATGGTACGTGATCCAACCCATGTTCTTGTTTGATTGTTGGGTTGGTTATCGTACTATGACAGGCTGTGGACCGAAGTTATGAACGGAAGACTTATTCTGGTTGTGAAGTGCTACTTCTGTGAATGAGGAACATGGTCTATCATGGTACATCCAACCCATGTTCTTGTTTGATTGTTGGGTTGGTTATTGTGCTACGATAGGCTATCGACCGAAGTCACGATCAGGAGATTTTATTGTTTATACCCTTTAACTTATGTGAGAGTTATAGAGTACGACACGTCCCGACTCCATGCGGCACCTTTTGTCCTTGTTTGGTTGTAAGGGTACATGGGTTCGAGGATGTTGCGCTACCCTATAATAGTAGCATGAGCATTATATTATTAATCATTCTATTAACTGGGTTTTTAATCTTAACTCTTGTACCCCTTTGGCGGTACTTGCTATTCGGGGCTGACCCCGCTGGTTTTGTTTGGCCAGATCTCGTAGCAGAGCCAGAGACACGATCTTCCTCCCTGACATCCATGGTCCATACTAGGAGCATGGCGGTTCGGGACTCGAGTGGATTCTTCTCCACCACTCCTGCTTATATTTTGTGCGGCGTTTAGCCACGGCACCTGTTAGCCGGATTACTTGATATTTTGTGTCAGTACATAATTGTAATTAAACAGACTGCAGCTGTGTATAATTTTGTACTCCTGACTCTCTGAGATAGCTAAATTATAAAGCTAGTCTCTCATGATCATTTTGATGAAGCGTCGGGAACGCCTTACTGCTTTATCTTTAATGTTCATTTATTTGCTGATGTGATTTGATTGATTGAGACATAGAACTCTGAGGGACCATAGGAGACTTGATATAGCATGTACCCCCTAGTCTTTCGACATCCACGATCGTCGTATGACGTTACGTACCTCATATGGAGTAGCTGGCCTAGTCCGTCTCCGTATTTCGGTACTGGGGCGTGACACATACCAAGCACGAGATACTTGTTTGAGTCCATAAAGTGTCTTTTTAACTTAAAAACGTGATAAAGTTTTTAAAAATCTTCAAAATTGGGGGGTTGCTTCACAAAAAATCTCTTCTTTACAAACCCATTTATAAATGCACTTTTAACATCTATTTAAAAAGTTTGAAATTATGAAAACATATGAAAGCATAAAGCATATGAATAGATTCTAGTCTAGCAATAGGGGCATAAGTCTCATCATAATCAATTCCTTCTTCTTGATTATAATCTTGTACTACTACACGTACTTTGTTACGTAGAACATGTCCATCCTCACTTAATTTATTTTAAAACACCCATTTAGTACCAATTATCAATTGACCAATAGGTTTAGGAACAAGTTTCCAAACTTGGTTTCTCTCAAATTGATTAACTTCCTCTTGCATGGCATCAATCCAAAATTCATCAAGAAAAACATCTGCTACTGATTTAGTTAAGAAATAAAAGCTACATTAGCTATATCTCTAGTAAAAGAACGCGTACCTACTCCCTTGGATATATCACCTATAACAAGTATATCTGGATGGTCTGGCATAAATTTTATCTTTTAGGCAGACTCTCCAGATAGTTCTCGTTAGTAGCAGTATCTTCAGGTGCCTTGGATTGGTTTCGTACATCTTTGTCATCACTGTCGCTAGATTTCTGACTGTTAATCTCATCAAAGGAAATATTAATAATTTTCAAGAATCATAGATCTTTTATTGAGAATCCTTTATCCCTTACTCTTGGCAGTATACCAGAGAAATTTTCTTCGTTTGCCTTCGAGTCGAACTTATCCAAGTTATCCTTGGTTCAGGATAAAGCAGCGACTGTCACGCCCCGACCCGAAATCTATCCGAATCATCATCCTCACAGGGGGCATGATGCCATACGAGCCTGGAGTTACGCTCATGCAAGGCAAGATGACAAGTTCTCAAATGGTTATCTTTGAGTTAATATTAACAACGAAAGGAAAACATAGCATACGAAACAATTCCTTCATTGATATTCGAACTGAGATTACAAAGACTTTCAATAGCCCAACTGAATTTGCCAGATTGGCTACAACACTCAAGTTCTCTCTTGCCGACAAAGGATTTTACCATTCCATACTTCATGCCTTCTATATCTCGGCCGCATCATTCCTGTTGCAAGTCCGAGCATCAATGCGATCGTACGCTTCAAATGCTACGGCATTCCATGCCTCTACGCGATCAAGCGAAGCTTCGTCACGAGCAATCCATTCTTTAGTCTGCATGAAAGTTGGTGGGGGATTAGTATGTTTGTCCTCGCATATACTGACGAAAAGACTAACTTTCTAAACCGATATTAGTTTTATGTTCAATCATACAACTTAGCTTATGATCTTGCTAATTCTCCTTAGGGTCGATCTCATGCATATTCGAAAGCGTAAAGCATGATATCATGGAAAGCATGTTATTTGAATTGAATAGGCAAGCAGGCAAGTAATCTCGTATTTGTTTCGTGGCGCGACTTCTTACCAGCATAGACGCGTCCTTGCACCGACACAAGGTTAATACGCCCCATTCCTTTCCGTAATG
>JANAVB010001864.1:0-44961 GCA_029216955.1 Iris pallida
GCCATCGACATCAAGAAAGTATTTTCCTCACGTGAGTCCTCCCCTCCCGTGTGCACGAAAATGCTTCCAACGACTTACTAGGAAGTTGAAAAAGAGAGAAAAAAAACTATTTTTGAAAAAAAAAAAACTATCGATATATTATTAGGAAGGAGAGAGAAAATGCGTCGTTTCTTTCATATCTCCCCATCTTGCAATGTTGGACATCCCTCATCGTGTCTGTGCTCGTTACATTTGATGATTGCAGCCTTATAGGTAAACTTATCTATTTTTCATTCAATTTTTTCTCTCCTCATTTTCATCTCCTTGATTCTTTTTCATTAAATAAATCCATTGTTAAGAAAAGAAAACACATCCGTAATTGACATAAAACCATATAGAATTTGTTATAGACGTTATGGTTTTTTTAATTGAATCGTATGAAATTTTTTTTTAAAGAAAACTTAAGGGTCTCCTTGGCAATTGTAAGTGTAGCAGTTTTGAGGTGTTTTTAGAGTACCAATTATAAGCAGTTATGAGAGGTCCGATTTTAGGTGATTTTAAGTAGCAGACTTTTAAACCAGTCTAATTCATTTTTCGTAATTCACTAACGAGCGGTTCTGAAATTTTTTTACACAAATAAAATTAAAGAGAGAAGGGTGTTAGTAGTTATAATTATATATATTTGTTGTGGATATAAATGGAATAAAATAATATAACCTCTCAAAATTTACTAATTTTGGGTGTTTATAAGGCCATCCAAAATTATATTACACCGGAGGATTTTTGAGCTGATCAAAATCAGTGCCTCAAAAAAATTAATCAACATGAATTTTCATAAACGGTCGGTTCAAAAACACTCCAGAACGGGTAGAAATATCGTTAACAAGCAGACCCTTAGAAATTTATTTTTTCACGAGCCCTACTTCTGTGAAAGTGTTTTTTTTAAGTGAAACACAACCTAAGTAGTCTGAAAAGGTACACACCAGTTTGAACTCTCCGAAGAGGTCTGTACAGTAGCATATGTAAAAGTAGATCAAGAAAGATCCGAATTCCGACCTAAAAAAACAGGGGTTTAATTATTTCAGTACACATCTTTGAAATCCAAAAGTTCAGAGAAACGTAGCTTACATTGCTCTCAAGGTCGTCAGCTGGTTCTCTAATGAAATTCTCCTTGTCCAGCAGCAGCTCCAAAGAGGAACAAATTAACAAATACCATCAGAAGGTTTAGATATATAATCTGAAATTTTATATTAGAATTAAGCATATTTTGCAAGAGGAAGTACCTAACAATGTTTGGTGATACTTGTTGGCGATCTTTAGAAGATGATGCCAATGAACGACCTCCTGCCAGTAGATGAACTTCAGCATCTTCACTAATGGTGCCAACATCCACGTTAGCCAAATTATTTTCAGAATCCCTGGCACTGGCAATAAAAGTAAAGAAAGGGAAGGAAAAAAATGAGCACTTGGGTTTGTTTTTGTGATTTGGCAATGGGAAACAAAGACCAATGAAGACCCAAATATAAATTGATGCATGCAGCTGCATTCATCATGGGGCTAAAGTGCAAAACCGTATCCCAGGACTTTCAGCCCAAATCAAAAACAAGCGAGGAAAGAAAATCTGTTGAGTGATCTTGAAAAATTAAGCTCCAGCTGAAATTAAGCTCCAGCGAGAACAGCTTCCACGCTGAAATCTAGTTTCTGCGAGATACTACATCATGCTGAAAGTCTGCACATAGACCCGAATCAACTTTTAGAGCTTTGTACACGACTTCTCCGAAAGCCGGTATCTTTAATTTTATTTATTTTTATTATAGATTTCAACAAAAAAAGAAGGAGATATTTTCAACCATCTAAGAGTTGAATAGTGTTCTTTTATGTTGTGTAATACAATAAATAACAATGTTAATTTATACAGTAGACAAATATGTCTTTAGTATATAAACATTTTTGTTTACTCTATGACTGATTTGCTACCGGCTTCTCGAGATTTTTTTAAAATATAATCTTCTGTCCCGTATAACATTTTGTGGCCATCCATACATTTAGTTCTAGTGCGTCTACTTGCAACGTGTTGTCATATAGCAACATTGCACCATCAAAGTGACAAGATGTAGTTAGAAGTTAGACCAATATCGTCAGTTAATTCCATGTTCCTATTTTGATTTTTTGAGGATATGTGCGTTCAGGTATTGCATTGTTTTTATGGCTATATAAAATAAGATGTCTTTGCTACATGTTATTCTGAAACTATTATCAGCACCGCTAATTATTTCCAGTTTATCAGAACTTTCTCTGGAACAATTGCCTTATTGAGATTAACTTGGAATTTTCATTTGGAATGTTTCCCCTCCCTATTTATTTATTGTTGATGTTTCCGTAGTAGGAGACAGTCAAAGGTTGTCTATGATATGCTTTTATGCTGCTATGACTTAGAACTTGCTCTTATATATATATATATATATATATATATATATATATATATATATATATATATATATATATATATATATATATATATATAATTTGTCACGCTCCGATTCGTAAAGTCATTTATTCACATATTTTATCTCTTGGAATCGATCGTCCTCGCTTGGACGTGATGCCGTACAAGTCTGGTGTTGCACTTGTACAAGGCAAGAATGGTACATAATTGATAATCTTTAAATAGAAACACATCGCAGTGGCAGATGCAGACAAATTGAAGTTAATGAGGACAATTTTTCTTATTGAATAGAAATACATCACTTCTTTATAGCAGCGGAGATAAAAGGATAACTTGAAGTCACACAGAGATATATAGAACTTTATTCTCTTTATTGATAATTGAAGAAGAGTACAAGACTTGTATTGAAGTACAATGCTTATAACACATCTCACTTTACATTGAAAGCCAACTGAACAATGCTATACAGCTTACATTTGATACTTGGATACATTGGATTACAACTCGATATACCGACTTGGCTTACAACTCACTGGTACAACTGATTACGATTTCTAGAAATCTTGCTACCCCCGCATAACATCACCGTCAAGGGACACTTGAGTCATCTAGCAACAATACATGACTCCCAGCTAAGTCTCGGCACTACCCAGTACCCACAGATAGTCTCCTTGCCATCCTATGGAAAGGGTCAACATACATCTCGTTCTTAGGTGGTAGAGGCAATATACCACTCAGAAATGAAGCCATCCTTAAACAATACCAACTCAAATCTATTTCGGACTTTCATGATCTATAATGATCACAACACTTAACCGACATCTCGGGGTCTTAATATCTCAAGCCAACATTCTTATAGGTCTCGAAGGCATTAGCCAACACACGAGTCAACTCACCAGTTCCGTTGAACTCATCCATCAATTATCCCATTCACAATTCTTTTCCAACATCCCATACAATTCTCAACTTGTTACAACATACATAGCCGCTTTTTTTTATTCCCATAATTCCAAACAGCATTCACAATATAGCATACTATGACATCGAGTCATTGTTGGGTTAATTGTGTCCAAACCAACAACAATCATTCATTCAGGGGCATCACAATGTATATAGATAAATTGGTATCAGAACACGGCTTTACAAATTGGTAGCACCAAGATGTATAAGGACCTCCGCGTTGTCTTTTGGTGGCACGGCATGAAGAGGGACGTAGCGCTCTTTGTGTCGAAGTGTATGGACTGTCAGCAAGTTAAAGCCGAGCACCAGCGACCGGACGGGGAGATGCAGAACCTTGCCATTCCAGAGTGGAAGTGGGATCATGTCACTATGGACTTTGTTGTTGGCTTGCCGAGGACGCCGCAGGGAAACGACGCCGTCTGGGTCATCGTCGTTCGACTAACCAAGTCAGCGCACTTCATAGCCATTAAAGTTACTTGGAGCATCGACCGCCTTGCTCAGATATACATTGATGAAATAGTTTGGCTGCACGGGATCCCAGTATCTATCGTCTCTGATCGGGATGGACGGTTCGTGGCACGCTTCTGGAGTAGTCGGACCAAGTTGAAGTTTAGCTCAACTTATCATCCTCAGACTGACGGCCAAACAGAGCGGGTGAACCAGATTCTCGAGGACATGTTACGACTCTGTGCGATCGACTTGAAGTCAAACTGGAACGTCCATCTACCGTTGGCCGAGTTTGCATACAACAACAACTATTAGTCCAGCATCCAAATGGCGCCGTATGAAGCTTTGTACGGCCGGAAGTGCAGATCGCCCATTTGCTGGAATGAAGTCGGAGAACGGCATATACTTGGCCCGGAACTGGTGGAGCAGACTGTGCAGAAGATCAAGTTGATACGGGAGAGGTTGAGAATAGTACAAAGTCGACAAAAGAGTTATGCCGACACACATCGACGCCCCCTCGAGTTCTCGGAAGGCGACCATGTATTCCTGAAAATGACGCCCATGCGTGGAGTCACCAGATTCGACGCGAAAGGAAAGTTGAGCCCAAGATTTGTTGGTCCGTTCGAGATATTGAAACGAGTCGCCCCAGTAGCTTACCAAATCGCTTTGCCGCCTGCATTGTCGGAGGTACACAACGTCTTCCACGTCTCACAGTTGCGGAAGTACGTACACGATCCGAGCCATGTAGTAGATTTGGGTTAGCTGGATCTGAAGGCGGACTTGTCATATGTCGAAGAGCCTGTGCAAATTTTGGAGCGCAAAGATAAACTTCTCCGCAACCGCGCTATTTCACTCGTTCAAGTGCTCTTGAGGAACCATGTAGTCGAGGAGTTGACCTGGGAACTAGAGACAGAGATGAGGGAAAAGTTTCCTTCCCTATTTTCCTAGCGGTAGGTCTTTTCTTAAGTTTCGAGAACGAAACTTTTTCTTAGTTGGTTATGGTGTAGTGCCCCGTCCCTACCTCGTTCTCCGTCCACAGGGTGTGCGAGAAAGGAACACTGTCGCCATCGATTCGGTCCGGATCGATCGAATCGGTCGAACGGGAACGGTTGAATTAAGATCCATTTCCTGTTATGGAATGGCTTCTTCAGAACCAAGTCCCATATTCAGCGGGTTGCGCCTCAAGGATTGACTCTGCGGCTGAGTCGAAAGAGCCCTCCCGTTGCTCTGTTTTTTACGCCGATTGCGTTGGTTTTGGCCTTGGTTTTCTGAATGCATTTTCGTGAATGTTTTCGATTGTTTCATAGCTTGCATTTCGAACTCGTATTTCCTATCGAACTTCTTGAATAATACAGTGTTCTAATCGGTTGCTTGTGCGATTTCAGGTAATCGCGTAGGCGACGTCTAGCGCGGCCAACAAGTCTCTCGCCTCAAGCAAAACTCAAGGTGAGTGGCTGACCATGTCACGCCCCGATCCCGCAGAGTCCTTTCGTCCTCGCTTCGGACTCTTTGAGACCGTTCGTCCTCGCTAAGGCGTGATGCTGTGCAAGCCTAAGTTGCACTTGCACAAGGCCAAGACCTGTAACAAGACAAGGTTGACAATAACGCAGCGGAACATATGGCAGATAATTGAAGCAGCAGCGGACATATTTTCAGAATACATGCATTGAACACAATGGTAATAAGAACAATTCTCTTTATTGATTTTATTTGAACAGATTACAAGCTCTCGATTTGCTCTGATACCACTTTGTCATTCGGGTCATGCAGGTGGACTATTCTACATGTTGGTCCATGGGTTATCTCCATGATTAGCCGCTGTGACTCTTTGGTTCAGCTCGTCGTTAAGGACTCAGATGTCGGCTACCCTTTTAACATGGATTTCTTTTACCCAGGGTGCTCATAATCTCTCCTAGGCCGAGCGGTTCCAGGTGTCCCCAGATACCACCCGAGAGACAAATATTGCCTTATATACAAGTTGTCCGAGACAAAATGCATGCTCTAGTCGTTCTATCAGATGAGACACACTCGGACTTATTGTCACCCTCACTTTTTCCAGTTAGGGGTAAAATGGTAATTTTCCATTTTATAATATTTTTGGGAATTTTATTTCATGAATATTATTATTTAATTATTATAGGAGTCGGGTTCGAATTTCATCGCATTCCGAGTTAATTCGGGACCCCGGTGAATTTCGACTTGAGTCGTAATTAGCATGTTATTTAACCATGGCCCACCACACTAAACTTTTAGGTTTAGGAGTTTGGACTAGTCTCCCATGAGTAATTAAGTTTAATTATGATTTTTATTTAATTTTAGCAACTTCCGAAACCAATTTTGGGACTTAACTTAGCCTAGAAGCAAGGGAGGGACAAACTTGTAATTACAAGTGCCCCAACCCCAAGCCACCATGGCCGGCCCCTATAGGCACCCCCTCCACCTCTCCTTTCTTCTTCACTAAGTCTTCTTCTTCTCTCTTCATTTCTTTCTTCCAACTTCTTCTTCCTCCAAATCTTCATTTAGGTAATCCTTTAACTCTCATTTAATTCATCTTTTTGCATTTATTCCTTCACATAAATAGGAGAGGGGATCATTCTCTACAAGTTGACCCTAGCCTTGTTAGGTTTCCTTAAAATCTAGTTTAGGAATTGTTTATGGATTTATCCTTTTGAGTGGTATATATATATATATATATATATATATATATATATAATATATACATATATATATATATATATATATATATATATATATATATAAATATACATGTGTATTTATGTGAGTGTATTTATGTGTGTGTATTTGTGTGTGTGTAGGGGAGAGTGATAGTTGTGTCTTGATAGTGTCCATGTGAGAGTGTGTGTCCATGTGTGTGTGTGAGTGTCTATATATATATAGATACATATAAGTGTGTGTGTCTATATATATATAATATATACATTTATATATATATAGATATGTATAGATATATATATGTGTGTGTGGTCATGTGTATATATGTGTGTGTATTGGTATGTGTAGAGAGGGAAGGGAATGAGGAAATATATGTGAGTGATATATATATATATATATATATATATATATATATATATATATATATATATATATATATATATATGTGAGAGTGATAGAGAGGAATTAGAAGAGATTGGGAGGAAGAGATTGAGAGTTTAGAGAGGGAAATAGAGGGAGAATGAGTGAGAGAAGTGAAGGGGAAGAGGGAGGCCACCATAGCAGCCAAGGGGGGGATAGGGCTGCTGTTTTTCCCCACCTAAACAGCCCCCAAACAGCAGCAAACTGCAGCAACAGTAACAGCCACAGTAGCAGCAGCATAGGCACAAACCCCCCCCCTTTTTACCCCCTATTCGACCCCGTATATACCCCACTATATACCTATATGTATATACTTATATATACCCTATTATTAGCTCTATATAACCCTCTAAAACCCACTAGAATAGCCCCCTAAGTTAGTCCTAAGAGGGTGTGAAAAGTGAGAGTTGAATGAGATTGAATGAGTGAATGAATAGTTGAGTTAGTTTTAGTGAAGGGGTGAATTTGAGTTCCGTGATTCGGAACGCGTCAAAACTTGGAGGGAACTTAGATAATGTGATTTAGATTTTGTGGGTAGGCTTCGGAGTTGGAATCGGGGTTGCGTGTGGGTTTGGGGAGACGGTATCGCACCGCACCATTCCGTATCTTGAAATATTCAAGATAACGGGTAAACGTGCGATACGGACCGTAAGATGGACTGGATGTCCACTTACCCTAGAAAATTTGGTAGGTAATGGTTGTATAGGCTAGTACCCTACTACCCTAGGAAGCACGGAGTGGAATTCCTAAGGGAAGGCCACTTGGCGTCAAGTTAGAACGGTTTAAGGGTAAATGTTAAGGGGTAATCGGGTAATTTCGAGATACGGAGTTCGGTAGTCGGATTGACTTGAAACTTGGGTAGCATGTTGGGTACACCCTACAAATGTCATATTTGAGCCGATTTTGGCTCGGTTGACCCAGAATTGACTTTTTACCCAAAAGTCAACCGTGAGTCAACACTTTGTCTAGATTTGACCAAATCCAAAGTAGAGTTGACCAGTTGACCAAAAGTCAACTGTTGGTTAACATTTGACCAGTTTGACCTAGGGTTGACTTAGAGTTGAACAGAGTTGACCAGGGTTGACCATTGACCAAAAGTCAACTGTAGGCCAATTCTTGATCCCGTTTGACTTTCTTCGACTTGTTTTGACCTGTGATGACTGGTATAACCTAGGGTTGACTTGGTCTGGCTTAGATTGACTTGATATAACTTGATTTGACCTAGATTTGACTTGACAGGACTTAGTGTGACTCAGTGAGACCTAGTTTGACCTAGATTGCATATCATTCATTGTGAATCATTCTTAACTTTGTTAAACCTAAATTAACATGCAGTATCTCATCTTTAGGTTTCTGATTACCGCTCTGAGCATTGATATACCCTACAGCTCAGGACAGCAGGCGAGTACATTTACTGATAGTTTTTATTGTCTTGATATCTGCTATATCCGATTCAGTTGTAGTGTCTTACTCGATTCCAGTCACGATAGTTCACGGACTAGTATACGTTGGATCATGACATGAGATGTTGTTCCTGAATTTTCTTGGTATATATGTACATTTCCTGTCTTGTTTCCTGTACTTGTATAGACACCGATTCCTGAGAGGGAGTAGCTATCCTCTTAGGGAATCCCGTGTCATGACGTGTCATGTCCAGGTCCATTATACTACTCGGGGATGGGGAATTATTAAGGGTTATGTGATCAAAGCCCCATGTAACTATTTTGCTTGCGCCACCCTCACCTCACGTAGGGTGTAGCAGATACCTCCATGTCCATGTTATCCAGGTTGGCCGGCATGACTTTCCGTTGAGGTCACCGCGGATTGCCGGGCCAAGTGGATAACCCTATCATGTTTTCTTTGCCGATCACATAACGTTCTAATAATTCAAGGCACATTTTATATTTACTTATCTTATCATATATCCTGTTCTGTTCTACATTCAGTACTTTCTCACCATGCTATGATATTCAGTTACTCACATGTTCTACATGCCTTTATATTGTACCTTGATTGGAGACTAGGTTCTGCTCGGGAGAAGGGTTACAACCCCTGTCCTTGTTTGGTTTAAGGGTTGTAACTCAGCTTTCGAACGGTTCCCAAGTCTTCATATATCTTTGTCTTCTATTTCATTATACTGTCTCTTATAGAATTTGTTAATTCACATGGAACTGCTGTTAGTGCTTGTACTTGCTCATTTTCCTGACAGGATACCGTTATGATATATTACAGATGACTCTGAGGCAGACTGCTCGACCTATTATGGGCTCGAGTCAGATGGAGTAGCCCAGGACCGTGGCCTTATAGTAGAGCCACTAGATTTTGTACTCCCGGAGTAGTGTAGATTAGCTAGGTTTGACTGGACTGCGATCCAGCTAGTATTATCAGACTGTAGCTTCTATGTTATATTTTGAGACCCTGTGATGTTGTATATATCTGGGCTTGTGTTGGACACTGGACTTATTTACTATTTCATCTATCATATATTTTCCTTTCGTGCTATCTATCCTAGTTTATTTTTGTGATTGAGACTGTATTGCTATGTCACCTCCATTCGGAGTGTATATACTGTACAGGTACCTTTATACTGTTTAGTGTAGTTTTATAGACAACCTAGACAGCGTTCTACCGCCGATGCTGCGGCGTAGGCTGGACGTAACCACGTACTCGTGTCCCTAATCAGGGTGCGGGTCGTGACACTTATGCACAGATATACGACACGTTCATTTCGTGCCATCAAGTTTATCTCAACACGTACAAGTTCGTCTGTACATGTCTACATTTTCAAGCATACTTGGTAACCGAACAGATGATCATTCTTATCGAGCAGATAGAGTAGCAATACATATTCTTGCATTTGATTCAATTCAATTATCTTCTCTTGTCTTTTGTTGATGTGGTATCGTTGATCATTGGGATAAGGCAACAGAGTGGACTAGAGATCATTTTATTAGGCATACAGATCAATGTTTGTTCGGTTGAAGCAACTCACCAAGATGAATCTTAGTTGAGAGAAGGAGAGACTTCACGCGCCGTTCACGAACAATTCACGCGTCCTACATTGGCACCAACAGTTGATTAGCATACTTCGTCTCTTTCTCTCAAGATTCGGAATGAATGCGAAATGCATTGAAAGCGAACAATGAAAACCAATCATCAAAAACCAACACGAAAACACATTCATCAAAACCAAGCAGCGAGAAAAACATTCAGCAAAACTCTTGGATTCATTTCAATAGAAGCCAATCCATCAATTGGAAAGGTTCATTGCATTTCATCCGTGATCAATCGATACCGGCAAAGATTTCACCAAATACTCAGTTCATGACTGAGTCAACAAGCCGTAGGTATTACATAGTGGACCGCGAGGAACGGGACACTACAGACCCTTCTCTTCTCGACCCCCTTCTTAGGTAATTCGATAATGTTGTTGCGAATGAAAGAATAAATGCAAGGGCACGGACACGATAAAATGACCAAGTTTTTAAAGAGAACATAGGCTATGGCTTAATAACTAAAAATTATCTTTGCACGGTCATGGATAACTTGTCGACAAGGTGAGCGTTTCCCCGTACGACAACCCGGGGCCACGGGACCGTTGCGGCCAAAAAAGAAGCAAGTAAATAGCTGTGCTGGGCACGGGTTAGGCGGAGACTTGCAGCGGGGCTCGCTACTCGCGCTGAAAGGGCCCCGACTAACAAAAGCTATAGGAGTCCACTATGGCTCTGGGAGCCAGTGACCAATCACACGAAATATTGCACTTGGTATAAAAATGATAACAATTGACAGGGAAGAACATGGTAAGTTTCATAAGGCGCGGCGCGGTCCGCCGTGGATAAGTTTCAACGTAACATTATGCTTGTCATATGCTTGTTTAAAATTCATTAGGATGGTTAGAAACATTCATGAACTAAGTCATGTAAACTCTTCAGCCAAATGAGAGCACGGAACTTAAATAGCCACGCACCAATACAAAGTGTAATGTACTGATCCTCGCTCTCCACGCAGGTACCCGAACCACGAAGGGCGTACCAAGCCTCGTTCGTGAGTTGAAGGCTTGTTTCTGGAATTCTTTTTGAAGACCCTACACTCAGTCCAAAGAAAGAAAAGATGACGACTCAACTTCCCTCGATAGCAGGTGGAAAGTGCTATGTTTTGCTTGTAAAAAGGGGATGTAATGTATGGAACGACTATCTCATCAGCATTTGTTTTGTAAGTTGAGTCATGTTGTAAGCCCGCGCGGCACTGATTGTAAATGAGTCATGTAAATAAAGTTTTATTATCAATGAAAAAGTTTACTTCTATTTCAAATGTGTCATCCAATTTCTCTGCGTACTCTAACTTGATGTTGTGTTTCGGATAACCTTATGACTATGTCTTGGGCGATCGCAACTTAGGTTCGCACGGCATCACGTCCGGGGGACGACTATCGATTTTACGGAATCGGGACGTGACACCATAGACCCCTAAGAACCTCTAGCGTACTATTTGTGTTATTTTCTGAATCTGATTCAAGAAGTCTAGTTCAAGACATTGTCCATCAAACAATTCTTCAGACAAAGATAATAGTCACTAAGTAAAATTCAAGATATCTCATCTATACATAGTATATAACTGTCCAGATATTCTTTGTTCTTTCCTCCTTCGAAACTTGACCTTTTGGAGGGAGATTGTTGGTTGTATGTGTCCTTACACACATAATGAGCAAAAGCTCAATTTCCTTAAAGTCCTCTTGCTTTTTGTAATGCATGTGGTTCGTATTACGTATTTCTGGAATACGTGTACGTATTTATTCTTGTATTGCATGATTTCCTTGCTTAATTTCCTCCCTGGGCTTGGTTTATTCTTGGTTTGGGTTGGCTTGGTTCGGTTTGGGATTGCTCTTGGTTCATCATGAACCAAGGGGTGAACCCCCTACCTACCACCACCACTCATATTTATTACCTATTCTTCTTCTCTCTCTTCATTAATCTCTTCTTCTTCTTCCATTTACTCCCTTCACCTACCAGAGAGAGAAGAGAGAGGTCTAGGCAAGTGCATCTTGCTTCATGGAGGAACCCGAATTTTATTGTTCCATTCTCTTCTTTGCAACATTTTAACTTACTTTAGTACTTGACATTTTCTCTTTTCATGTCTAGATTCTTGTAGATCTAAGTTTAAATTATTTTCGAAAATCTTGGGTTTTGATCTACTAAACCTTGTTATTTTCGAGTTTTGATGGTTCCATGTTGTTGAGAATTTTATTCTACCCAATTTTGACCTTCGAAAAGTTGGATTTGGACTTGTTTTGACCAAGTTATGGACTTTTGAAGCCTTGGGTTCAAACCATGGAGTTCTTGCTGATTTGGAGAAGACAGTGAGCAGTGTGCGCGAGCGTTTTAGCTTGCGCCACGGAGTTGCGCGCGCTCTTTAGCGCAGCGCAGTATGGACCTCATACGCTGCCTTTTGGAGGCGTAGGTCTTGCATACGCTGCCTTGACAAGGAGTCGTATGGACCTCATACGCTGCCTTGAAGAGGAGTCGTATGGAGTACATACGCTGCCATTTGGAGACGTATGACCTGAGCGTAGCCTGACCTGAGCACAGTCTGACTCAGGCGCAACCTGATGTTTAGGCGCAACTGGACCTGACCCTACTTACCCTGGATCTTCTATAGCCCTGTATATTGATATTTTATTAGATATTTAACGTCCATTTTATATCCTTACGCCTTTTGTCCTAAACTTGATAATCCCGAATTTATTTATTATGTTTGGAATGATAATTGAACAATGCTTGATAGTGGCCCGCCGTGGTGCACTCCTGACTTGATAACTTGACCTGCTACACATGACATGACAGTGACCCGTGGTGGTGCACTCTTGACAAGTACCCTGACAATGCATGATAGTGGCCCGTCGTGGCGCACTCTTGACAAATCAATTCATTGGCCTGGACACCGTGGATGTTTGTGCTTGTATAAACTACGAGTCCGGTTGTGTCTTGCATCATGTCTAGGACATGATCCCTGAGTACCACGGTCAGAGATTCATACTGAATCTGGCTAGGTTAATGACTAGATCGATCAAATAGTTCATGGAGAATTTCCCAGTTACCTGTTGCCCCTTTGGTCCCGGCCTTATATATATATACATGGGATTTGTTGCTATCCGTCGAGATGAGCGCACTTCCAGCCCGCCGTCGAGTGTGGTACCTTAGGACACATGTATCTTACTACAGTGTGTCTGCTATATCCTGCTATCTTTTCATTTCTTGCTGGGATCACTCAGGTAGTAACAAACAGGTAACCGGACTTGGAATTCTTATTGCATTTGCTAGTAACTAGGCCTATGATAACCCTAGTTAGTTAAAGTAGCAAGCCGTACTTATTGCTTGGCCGTGAATGTTGGATGGGGTTCAATCAGTCTAGTCTCGTCTTGATCTTGTACAAGATTGTTACCTGACCAGATTTCTTATATTTACCTTGCCGATAAATGGTGGGAGAAGCCAAGTTCCGTTCAGACGAAGGGTTACAACCCCGGTCCTTGTTTGGTTTACGGGTTGTAACCTGGTTATCTGAATAGTCCCATGGTTATCTCATCGTATATCATCCTGTCATACTTTTCCATATGTTCTGTCCTTTATTGATTCTGTACAAGATTGTCTTTTATATTCACCTGTCATGCTTTTTCTTAAATTACTGTCTCTTATCAAGTAATTATATTCTTGTGCTAATTTGCTGGTTTTAGTTCCTAAGTGAAGCCTCCTTTGTGGCACTTGCTCTTTCTGGGGTCTGACCCAGCTGGTTTTGTATGGCCAGATACCGGAGCAGCAGCAAAGGATCTACCTGCCTTCCAGCCACATGGTGACCACTAGAGGGAATCCTGGCAACGAGTGGATTATTTTTGGCTCTCCCACTCTATTGTACATTATTCTTTTGAGGCGTTTAGCCGCCGAGCAAGTGTTAGCTCGTGTATATTTTACTTACTGTCTGCCTAAGGGCTGTAACATGATTGGCAACTCGAGGTTGATCATGTATAACTTAACTCTTGCTAGTCCTTACATTTTGTACGACTAGCTTAATGATCATCTGGATATGTAATGTTTGGGACGCCTTACAATTGTATATTTGGTGGTCTGATATCTTGTAACTATTACTAGTTGGTTGAGATTGAGACAATAGGATAATTTATGACCTTAAGAGACTGATGGCTTGTAGATAAACCCTCACATATCTAGACAGCCGTGACCGTATGGTGAGATGGATTCCATTTTATTATACGTAGCTGGCTATGTCTGCCCCCGCTCTCCAGTATTCTGGTTCTGGGGCGTGACATGGTTTAAGTGGTGGCCCACGCAGGTCTTGTCAATCAAGAAATGTGAGGGTTTACCGGATAGATGTCTCAATCTGTACTCGCCTTTGATCTCCACTCGTATCTTCTTATCTCCTTGGATTCCTGACTTGATAACATGCTTGCATCATTGTTCTATCCTGGTCCTTCCTTAATATTTCCGATGTCATTGCTTCAGTGGCATCATTCCTGTTGATCAGCCAGAAGAAGTTCGGCCGGCAGACCAGCAACAGCAAGAAGATCAAGATCAATCCTCAGCAGCCGCCTCCCGAGCCATGCCTTCTGGAGAACCAATGCCCCCAGTCCAGCCAGTTCAGCCAGCAGGGTCAGAGGATGGGGTCTTGATAGGGCTCATTCGTGAGTTGCTTGCGTCTCAGGACCGTCGAGGTGATGCCTTGCAGCAAACAGTACAAGATGCTATAAGCGGAAGTGGTCCTCGAAGGAATAGTGCGGTCAACAATTTCAAGCGCCTGAACCCTCCCTTCTTCGACGGCAGCGAGGATGCTATTGCTGCAGATGCCTGGCCACAGGACATTGAAGTTATCTTGGAGGCAGCCAGGACCCCTGAAGCAGAGAAGGTGGCGGTGGTGCGCCTACAGTTACTAGATCTAGCCCGCAGCTGGTGGGCTATGCAAGCAGCGAGTTTGGGTACGCCTGTCATGTGGGCGGTATTCAGTGATATGTTTCAGACCAAGTACTTCGACGCAGTGGCTAGATATGACCTGCAGGCCAGGTTTAGTAATCTCAGGCAGATGAGCAGGACGGTCGACGGATATGCGGCCGAGTTTTCAAGGTTGAGTCGGTTTGCTTCCACCTTGGTGGCAACCGAGCTAGACAGAGCACAGCGATTTCAGCAAGGGCTCCACTTGGAGATCGTATTGGCAGTAGAGCAGTTCGAGCACAGAACTTTTGATGCGGTGTTGCGAGCAGCAAGGAGGCATCTGAATTTATTTTAATGTAGGCTCAAGAATGCTAAATAAGAAGAGAAGCAAAATACTACGGGATATTTTGAAAGTCTGTGTTTGAGTTCAAAATTGGGTTCTTGCAGAAAAAAATGTATTCAACACTTAAGAGACGAATGTGCCGACATTAATAAATTAGACTTTCAATCACTTACTATGGAGTATCCTACTGGAGTAGAAATGAAGCGACAATTAAAAAAAAACTAACCATGAAGACCAAAGGCTTGAAGATCAAATTATAAATAAAATATGTACTTTCACTTTTTCAGATTAAAAAAATATATTATATTACTTTCTAGAATTAATTAAATTAAAAAGTTTTTTTATTTACATTTTTTTTTGTAAGTCCCAAATTTTTTAATCCAAATTATAGCATTTTTTGGTTCATTTCCTAAGTCCAATTTTTTTTTACAGGTCAAACCGAAATTGGTCCCGACTCCGCCCACAAATACTCGGATTATGGGACGGATTGGGTTTAAATTTTGATTTACTTGGTCCGGTCCGAGCCTAATCCGAAAAACTCGATCAAAATTGGGCCCGTGTCGGCCTGTCCCGGCACGACCGATAAACATCTTGAATTGTTAGAATCGACCCTATATATCTCCATGGTGTCTTGTCTCAATCGTGTTGTTAATTTGTGCAATGTAGATAAAATCTAACAAAACATAGATTATTGTACACTTATTTGAATGGTCGATGAGAGATCAATACATAACATTGTTTTAACGAAAAAAAAAAAAAAAACAAACAGAAAGAAGCACTCACGAATCACGATGTAGATGTTCTCTTATATGGTTCGAAACCTCAGCGTATATCCACCACACAAGAACCGGAGTGAATCCAAGTAAAACTGACAACTGCCAAATAAATACAAGTCTAAAAGTATCAATCAACATTTAAGGGAATGCAATTAAAAAAATATTTAGGGGAATTTTGAGAATTTCCTTCTGAGGAACATTTGGTATGCAAATTTTGAAATCAAATTTTCAAAGAAAATTTTTTGAAAAATTATATTTCAAAATAGATAAATACTTTCGGTAAGATATAGTTTATACAATAAAATGTAATATTTTTAATTTATAATTAAATATATTTAATAATTTGTTTGTGACTTTCGAGTATTTTGTTAAAAACAATATATTAATATTAAAAAGAACATGTTTTAAATTCAATTTACATTTTATAGATTAATTTTTACTATCAGATTCATACTAAACCTGACCCAAAATTACAAGTCAAACCGCCCAACAAAGAATAACCTAAAAAAAAGAAAAAAAGAAGAAGAAGAGAGAAACCCAATTTTTTTTTAAAATATTACAAGCAAAAACAGATTTTAAAATAAAAACAAGAAAGATCAACAACCAGTAAGAAAAAAAATTTAAAACAAAAATTAATTTATAAACCAAAAACAATAATGGTAGAGATTAATTTCTCAATACATACATATACTAGAAAATGTAGATCACCTGTCCTGGAGTAATCGGCTCTGTGATCTCCATTGTTATGAAGGAGACAGAGAGAGAAGTTCTCTACTTTTCAGTCTTTTCTTGAAACTCTACTCGCGATGAGCTTTGATTTTAAAAGGGTTTTTTTTAGGGGCACCTCCACATTTACTAGGGGGCAGCCCATTTTTTTTTTTGAAAAAATTATAAGTTTGCCATAGATTTTTTTTACTAGGGGGCAGCCCAATTTTCTCCAGCAAGTAGGACTGCCAACTTAGTGGCAGTCCTAGGACTGCCAACGTGTTGGCAGTCCTAGCCAACGTGTTGGCAGTCCTCACATATGTTAGGACTGCCAACGTGTTGGCAGTCCTAGGACTGCCAACACGTTGGCAGTCCTAACATATGTGAGGACTGCCAACACGTTGGCAGTCCTCGAAGAAGAGAAGAAGCAGCAGCAGCCGCCGCCGCCCCTTCCTCCTCCGCCGCACCGACCTCGCCCCGACCTCCCCCACGTCCTCCTCCGTCGCGCCCGCGCCCTCAACGCCCTCCGCCGCGCCCGCGCCCTCCTCCGCCGCGCCCTCGAGAAGAAGAAGAAGAAGCAGCAGCCGCGCTAAGGCTGGGCCCCCGACCTCACTCCCGCGCCCGCACCCTCCTCCGCCCTCCTCCGCCGCGCCCGCGACGCCCTCCGCCTCCTCGACCTCGCCCCCGCTCGCCCTCCGCCGTTCGTCGCCCCCCTCACCCCCCTCCCTTGCCCTAATTTGTGGGCTGCCCCCTAGTAAAATTTGGACTGTCCCCTAGTAAAAGTTCCACCCAATGGACTGTCCCCTAAGTAAGGGCTGCCCCCTAGTAAAAATGGGGGTGCCCCTAAAAAAACCTTTAAAAGACGTTCACTAAAAGTTTCAACTAACATATGTCTATTATGGTACACACACATTCAACTACAATCTTTATTATGTGATAAATAGCCTGATGTTGACGGACAGGACAGGAGTCAGGAATACTGGATCCTGGACTGGACCAGTGGATTTTCGAACAAAAAATTTACCAGAGTAACTTAACTCTCAAAGATGCATTCGACAGGGCCACACCAAGGGTTGGGTTATCCCAGTCGGAGCTAATTTTGGTTGTCCATTCTCCTTGACTCTAAAAGAGAGGATATCGTGTTCGAGAGTATTTGTCCCTGGAATTGACGGAGATGGGGTTGACAGCGACGTCTAAGTCTCTGATTTTGACGGCAGCGTGGAACTTGGATTTCGAGTCTCTTCCGACTCTTGAGCTACTCGAGGTCTTCCCAGCAATGTTTTAAAAACCGGACCGATGATCGGACCGAAAGTTTTTGGTATAGGTCGGACCGGGGTTCAACCGGATTCAAATAGACTTGGTTTGGTTTGGTTCAAATAGGTAAAATATCCATATATTTACTTCTTGGTTTTGTTTGGTTTGGCCATAAGTATGTTGGTTTGGTTTAATTTTACAACTATAAGGTCGATCAAAACCAAAACAAGAATCAAATGGTCTGAATTTCACATAATAATTTTTTTTTTGGATTTTTTTAAAAACCAAAATTGGCCGGTTCAATTGTGAACATGTTCGACCGGTTCACCGGTTGAACTTGGTTTTGACAAAAAATCGACGGTTTTTTAAAAGATCCGGTTTTAGTCAAATCGAACCGATTTTTTTTGGCTTAAACCGGTTGGACTCGGTCGGTCCGGTCCGGTTTTTACAACATTGCTTTCCAGTGTTAACTCAAAATATGGACATGTAAGATTTCTACTTCGACTGACAAGAAATTGTTGGGATGGACCGCAAAGACTTTATTGATGGAGAACTGGAGACTTAGGGATATAGGGGGTTGTTCTAACCGAGAGGATTGTCCAAATCTGATTAATTTGTCTGGCTTACCCAGGCCGGTCCTGACTATAGAATATAAGATTATTGAGAGTAAGAAGCCATGCTGGGATACAAATTGATAGTGCATGCATGCATGGCAGATCTAATATATAATGTACATACAGGATCTCCTCTCCTCAATTGCACATTGCATGCAATATGCTTCTTTGCTGGAGCTGGCTATCGAGCTTGTCCGAACCCTTACCAAGTAATTAGGGCACACCAGAGATGAGGGGTGTCAAAGTCTCGAGGGTTAACAAGTTGAAGTGGGTGTGTAGGAGTCTAGGAGAAGCTCGATAGCCAGCTCCAGCAAAATTAACCATCAGTATAAATTTATTCTCTGGGCAAGCATGCATGTGTCCATTCAGCATTATGTACAACCTGTAAAAAATATTTTTAAATTTTTTGGGTTAAAATCTGTAAATAAAATAAATAAAAATTAATGTTACCGACCTTCGAAGAAGTTGCGCACAAAATACTGTCATAAAAGTTGATATAAGTTTATATACTTTTTTTTTTTTTTTTTTTGGGTGTCCACTTCTTAATGGTGCTTGGAGGCATGCCTCCAAGGGAAATTGAACCCGTGCCACTGCGACGGAGTGTTCCACCATTTCCAATGGACTATGGCCACTGGGACGACATAAGTTTATATACAGATATTTTTTGGAATGCTCTTAGTAAAAAGGATCAGCACTAATTTTATGTAAGAATCTTTTTTACTATGTGTATCTCCTCCAAGAAAGAAACCCATGCATTATATAGACAGTCCCTTGCCCAACCTTAGTAAATATGGATGTTAAGGAGCGGTTAAGTGGTAGTAACCGTTGGAGAAAAAATAGCCAACGTACAAAAATTAAAGGACAATATATATATATATATATATATATATATATATATATATATATATATATATATATATATATAAAGGGTTAATTAGTTGTCCCTCCCTAAGTTTTGTACATATTATGATAACTGTTCCCGTTCTTTTAAAATTAAAGAATACCCCCCTGGGTTCTTAACGACCGTCAAACCCGTCAACGGTTGTCTCTATTACATATGTTTTGGACATGGATACCCCTGGACTTCCCTCCCTTTTCTTCTTCTTCTTCAACCAGCCATAACCGAAAGTCCCAAACCAGACGAAGGTGGCCAGATCGATCAAGCCCTCCCTCTTCCATGGAAACGAAGATGGTGGTTCAGGTATGATCTAAACAAAACCCTCTCTCTTCCTCCTGTACGTGTACTGAAAACTCCCAAATTAGAAGCCCTAAATCCTTTTTCTTTTCCTCTTTTTGCAGTGTTCGATTTGCAAGGATGAGAGCCACATAGATGATGAATGTCCCCTCCCAAACTCCCCCTGTAACTTTAGGAGATGTAATGGAACTCGGAAAGTCAGAATTTCAACACGCCCACACAGCCTAAACAGACGATTCTTGCGCTGTAACGCGATTTCCTGCAAATCGTTTGTGTGGATAGATGAAGAAACCCAAGGACAGAAAACCCTAATTACTTCAAATCGAGAGGCGTGCTACTGTTGTGGTGATAAGTCACATTTTGTAAGGGATTGCCCTGTAAAAAATGGTGCTTCTCTTGAATGCAAATCTGCTAATTGTGCTGGCAAATTGAAGATCTTCACAAGCAAGAAACCACACAGCTATGGGAAGAAGTTCTTTGCTTGCAACAGACCTGGGTGTGGTTATTTTCAGTGGCTTGAGGTATGCACCCCAGTTAAGAGCAATGTAGACGTTGGTTCAGGAAATTGTAGCATTGTTGAAGTTGGTTCTGGTAGTTCTGCCACTGTTGAAGTTGGTTCAGGTAGCTCTGACTTAGGTTCTTCATCATCCAAAGGCTCCATTGATTTGAAAATTCATGTCGAAGGGACCTCATCTGTGGAGGTGAAGCTGTATATTGGTGATGTTATGAAGGAGATGGAGAGGGTTAACTTGTAAGCTAGTTTAGTATTGTAATCAGGTTCTAGTATTTGTAATGGAGTGCAGTATTGTAATGAGTTCAGTAGTGTAATGGAGTTCATTGTAATGCAAATGTAGTTCAATCTTAGATGGAATGCAACTTGTAAGCTTTCAAAAGTAGTTCAATCTTTAATGGAGTTCACTCAGCTTTCAATGGGTCAATACATAGAAAAATGCAAAGTAGTTCAATCTTTAATGCAGTTCAATGGAGTTCAATGGAGTTCAATGCAACCTGAGAAAAACTTTAATGCAGGTCATTGAGCTTTCAACCTGAGAAAAACCAACCATTTCACACAAAGGTCAATGCCAACCTGAGCAACCATTTCACATGCAATTCAATGCCAAGCTGAGGAAAACCTGGAACACCATTTCACACAAAAAACCTGCCAATGCAACCTGAGCTATTCAATGCAGAGGAAAACCTGGAACTACATTTCACACAAAAAACCTGCAATGCAAGCAGGCTCGGATCAATGCAGCCATTTCATTGCATATTCACACAGAAAACCTGAGCAATCTACCATCCATTGCATATTCACACAATCAACCATTTGACATAAACATTGACAGAAGACCCAAAAATATTTGACATAAACATTCACACAAATAACCATTTGACATCTACATTTGTGAAATATTTCACATAAACACAATCAACCATTCTGCCACATAAATATTTCACATAAACATTGACATCTACCTTCCATTGCATATTTCACATAAACATTTGACAGAAATATTTGACATAAACATTCATAAAACATTCTGTAGGCTGCAAACATAAGGAACCCAAAACATTCACAAAACATTCACATAAAGGAACCCATTTGACAGAAGACCCAAAAAACCCAAAATATGACTGAGTAGATGCACACCATCATCTACTCATTGCACCTCCCAGCTGCATTGGTGCTTTCTTGAGTCCCAAGGGCAAACCTGGGCTGGAAACATGCTGCACTAGTCATTCCAGTAGCCTGGGATGAGAAATCCCCAAAGAAGCCTACACCAGCACCATCGTATGCATTGCTACTGCCAGGAACACCAATGCTACTGCCAGGAACACCAATGCTACTGCCAGGAACACCAGGAACACCAACACCATCACTGCATTGCACTCTAACACTCACCACACCAACACCATCACCTGCATTGCCAACACCACCTCTAGAAACCCCTCTCCCATTGCCTCTACCCCTCCTAGGTGGTCTCACATAAGCCTCATTCTTACAGGTTCTACTGTTGTGTCCATACTCCTTACATCTTCCACACCTGTTTGGCTTTGTCCTTGAACTTCTCCCCTCCTCATCAGCTCCCCGTGCTCTATTGATTTTGGGTCTTCCAGGTGTCCTCTTGTTTGGTGGGGGCAACACCAACTCTGTAGGCTGCAAAAATAAGGGTAATAAAAGAAAAAATTGAGTAAAAACACTGTATAGCACTCTGTAGGCTGCAAACATAAGGAACATACCTTCTTCCAAGTTAACCTATCTGGAATCATTCTGATGTTTTCATTGTATAGCACTCTGTGGTTGCTAAGGTAGAAATATGGGCTGATGTTGCTGTATGCATAACAGGGGATGATTAGTTAAATGCATAACATAGAAATAAGCAAGAAAATAAAATTAGTAACAATTAGTAACTACTTACTCCTCATAAGGCTTCCTCCTTAAGTTCAATGCAACCATTGCATGTATGCAAGGTAGTCCAGAGATCTGCCATTCATTGCAGCTACATGTCCTAACCTCTACATTCACAATCCACCTTCTTTGAATGTTAGTAATCAACACTTCAGCTGGTGAGAGATCAGTTGGAATATGGTTCCTTGCATTCTCTTCCTTTTTCTTAAGAACTTTAGCTATGTTTCTTGTCAAGGGACCCTCCATGGCAGCAGCATTCTCTTTCTTTTCATTAATGAATTCAATAAGCCTGAAGGTAAGCTGTTCCACAAAAATTCAAAGGTAGTTCTCTCAGTTTTTGATCATGTTGTTGAATGATTCACTGAAATTGTTGGTGACATGATCACAGATAGAAGTATTGTCAAAATGAGACCTTGTCCACGTTTGGGGGGTATATCTGCCATGTACTCATATCCTTCAGGGCATACCTGTCTGAGCACCTCCATCTTTGCCTCCCATTCACCAACTGAATATGCATATGCAGCATCATACAGAATATGCTGCAACTCCAACCCTTTCCATTTCTTCTGAAAGTTGGCATAAATATGCCTCATGCAGTACCTGTGCCTAGAGCAAGGGAACACCTCCATAACAGCATTGAGTAATCCCTTCTGTCTATCTGAGTAAAATGTGAAGGGAAACTCATGCATCAAGACATGCTTCAGCTCATCCAAGAAGATCCTCCACATCTCTTGGTCTTCAGTCCTACATACCATGAATGCCAATGGATACAACCCTCTATTACCATCCAAGCCCACTGCATTCAAGACCACACCCCCATATTTTCCCTTCAAAAAAGCCCCATCTAAACCAACTACAGGTCTGCAGCACCTCCTCCATCTTTCTGTGCATACAAAATAAGACACGAACATAAATTCAAATCTACCATGCTCATCTTTATGAAACTTAACCCTGTTTCTTGGATGAGCATTCAGATTTGCCTGCATAGTTCGGGGCACTCTGCATAAGCATCATCATAGTTGCCAAACAACATCTCTAAGGCCTTGATCCTAGCATACCATGCAATCCAGTAAGATATCTTCACTTCATACCTCTCCTGGACATCAAGTTGAATGCATTTGGGAGTGTATTTCTTCCCTCTTGCCCTAAGCTTTTCCACAATCAACTTAGCAATGAAACTTGATCTCAAAACCCTATTCCTATTCTACCTGGTAGACACACATGTGTGCTTCTCTCTAAAAGTTCTGATCTGATAAGTCATGTTATCATTAAGGACAGAGGCATGTACCCTCCACCCACAGTTAGGATCCCTACATTTTACTGTAACTCTGTCCTTGTCATTCCTAACATATGTGAACTCGTAATGATTCTTCAAAGCATGCTGCAACAGATGTTCTCTGTACTTGTATACATTCTCAAATAACATACCTTTTTCCAACCTCAGCCCTTCTCCAAAATATGGAGGAATGGTTTCAGCTCCCTCATTTTCATACAAGTCATCACCTTCACTATTATCACTATCCTCAGGAGGTATTTGCCCAATGTCAAACCCCTTGTAGTGGTTAACACCAAAATCATCACTCACTACATCACTCTCCCATTCATGGTCATCACCTCTCTCATCTCCTTCATTGGGTTCAAATTCAGAATCTGTAGAGCTATCATTCCAGGATTCAGAACCACCCTCCTCATTTCCATGATCATCCTGCTCATCCATTTCAGCCATAGGTGTGACTGGTTCCTCCTCCTCCATTGCAGCCATAGGTGGGACTGGTTCCTCCTCCTCCATTTCAGCCATAGGTGGGACTGGTTCCTCCTCCTCCATTTCAGCCATAGGTGGGACTGGTTGCTCCTCTCCTCCATTTCAGCCATAGGTGGGACTGGTTGCTCCTGTTGCTCCTCCATTTCAGCCACATGGGACTGGTTGCTCCTCCATTTCAGCCACAGGTTGGATTGCCAAACAAACTTCTTCTAAGATAGGTTCAAATAACCTCCTCCTCCTATCAGATTGTGTTACATGTTTCTTTGGAGTGGAATCAACCTTCAAAGGTGTCACCAAAGTCCATGAGACAAATAGGTGCCCTGTTAAGTCACCCATGCACATGTCCCTAACCATACCCAACACATCTCCATCATTGTTGATCTCCGATAGTTTACAAGACCTTAGGGACAGATACAAGATAGATATCATATTCCCTGGAGGTACACTAGCAAGGTACTGGCAATTTCTCAGAATATCAAAGTAGCATAACCTATCTACTTCAACATTTACAATAGGAGCACACATACCACCACTATAATTTTTAATGTCACTTTACCCCTTCCCTGACCTCTAACAGTCTTCCATGTCCCATTCCAATGTACTGTGAAGTCGACGTTAGAAAAAACAGTCACAAACGAACTCATCAAACCTCCCTGACCATGGATGATAATGGAACAGGAAACATTTGTCTACAGTGTTCGTACCAGTTCGAGCGGTTGGAGACACGATTTCAGTCACACTCCAGAGTCGAACACCTTGCAGACGATTCTTCTCCGTCCCTCACCACCGCTGGAGGCGAGATCGCTCCGTCCTTGCAGCCGATTCTTCACCTAGGGTTTAGATTGGGGATTTTTTTTCTGAAGGATTGAAGGGATTTTTTTTCTTCATTGGAAGTTATGCAAGTGTCGAATCACATCCCACCCGCGTTCAAGGGATGAGGGCATTTTCGTCTTTGAGTAAAAAGGAAACTGAAACAATTAAAAAAATAATTAATATGTTGACGGTCGTTAAGAACCCAGGGGATATTCTTTAATTTTAAAAGAACGGGGACAGTTACCATAATATGTACAAAACTTAGGGGGGACAACTAATTAACCCATATATAAAAGGAACAACTGTACCAACAGCTACACTAACAAAGAAAATAAAATACCAACGTCATTTTGTTGATAGCAAACAACAGCAGCAGTACCAACATGTACCATCAGTATTTATTCCCTTGACAAGCATGCGTGTGTCCATTCACTCACACAACTGACACCTATCATGGCTTGGAAAAAATGAAACGTTGTATAAGTTGGAAGAAATGATAATGCCGTTCAATACTATCCGTGCTATACAAAACGGTTGCATATGTTAAACTGTTCACGCATTGGCATGGTCATGGACAGCTTGTGCACAAGTTGATATTTTTCTCGAATCGGTATCCGGAGCATCGGAATCGAATCGACCTAGGGGGAATGAATAATCGTGTTTCGGCACTGATGCATTGCGGGACCGTCAGTCAGGCTTGCAACCGAGACTGAGCGGGCCAAAATGTCGTTGAGATAGTCCCACGTGATGTGTAACATCAATGACCGCATATAAGATAGTAGCATGCTCACCTATTGTCTTATGCAGGTGTCCCGATTTAGCATCCCGTGGGCACCAAATTGTCCGAGGCATCATAACCCATAATCGACATTTCGTATTATTTTGCAGCACGTGAAATAGTCTATCTTTTTACGAGAACCTTAAACTTTTTCGACTATGTGAGAAACTTGTATTTTTCAGAGTAAATTACTCTCAAATCGATATGTTCTTTTTCGAGTTCTTGACCTTAGTGGATTAGCATGCAATTAACTTGGCATCGTTCGATTTGAATGAATTCGAGGCAAGGAATTAGTTTGCGGGATAGAGTAGAAAAGAAGGGGCCGAATCACCCAACGATTACTTTGCTTCTTGTCGGTCGTCGAAGCGCTACGCAACGTCAAGCTTTAGTTACGCGAGCTCCTGCAATGGCACCAACACTTTGTTAGATTTTTTTCTTTTTCCCTTGTATCGAAATTTGTAATTGCATCCATGAAAAAGACGCGAAAGCACTTTATCAAAATCCAGCGGCAAAAGCTCCAAGAAAACCATACAGCGGTCCGGTCCCGTCGAAGGGACTCTTATATAGAGCTCACTCGCCGAGACGCAGTCCGCTGCATCTAGGACTTATTCCAACATAAGTCGTTCCATTAGTTGGATCAATTCTCGTAACATCCGTCCAAATCGATTTGATCGATGTCGCAAGGTGTTATCGTTTACCAAGCTTAGCGATCGAGTCGGATGGCCATCTAGGTTCCCGGCCGATCCGACTCGGCGCAAGCATTTTATGAAGTCCGTCGACTATAGAAAGCGGGTGCTACATAATATACCACTAAAAAAAAGTTTCGTCCCGAAACTTAAGAACAAGGGTCTGACCTTAATTTAGACAAACAACACAGGATACTTCTCTTTCATCTCTGTCTCCATCTTCCACGTCGACTCTTCAACTGAATTGTTCCGCCAAAGCACGCGGACCAAAGACATCGACCGATTTCGTAGCACCTTCTCCTTACGGTCCAAAATTTGAATAGGCTCCTCCGAGTAAGACAAGTCGGTACGTAGCTCCAACTGATCGAAGCTAACCACATGACTTGGATCGTGCACGTATTTTCGAAGTTGTGAAACGTAGAAAATATCGTGTACATCGGCCAAGGCAGGAGGAGTGCGATCCGATAAGCAACCGTTGCAACTCGCTCGATGATCTCGAAGGGGCCTACAAATCTCGAGCTCAACTTGCCTTTAACGCCGAACCGCATCACCCCGCGCATGGGCGTTACTTTCAGAAACACATGGTCCCCGACCAAGAACTCTAGCGATCGTCGACGAAGATCTGCGTAGCTCTTTTGTCGACTTTGTGTGATACGGAGTCTATCTCGAATCAAGCGGACCTTTTCGACGGCCTGTTCCACCAGTTCTGGTCCAAGCACTTGTCGCTCTCCGACTTCGTCCCAGCATATTGGCGAACGACACTTCCTCCCGTAGAGCGCTTCATATGGAGCCATCTGAATGCTCGAATGATAACTGTTGTTATACGCAAACTCCGCAAGCGGCAAATGCGTATCCCAACTAGTCTTTAGGTCGATCGCACACAGACGTAACATATCTTCTAAGATCTGGTTTACCCTCTCCGTCTGACCGTCTGTTTGGGGATGGTACGCAAAACTAAAGTTCAGTTTGGTCCCCATCGTCGCTTGTAGGCTCGTCCAGAAACGTGATAGGAATCGTTCGTCTCTGTCCAAAATTATTGAGGCCGGTATCCCGTGCAGTCGAACAATCTCGTCGATGTAGATCTGCGCTAACCGATCGACGCTTCATCCTACTTTAATTGCGAAGAAGTGAGCCGACTTGGTCAATCTATCCATAATGACCCAAATCGCATCATTTTCCTGCGGCGTCTTCGAAAATCCTACAATAAAATCCATCGAGATGTTGTCCCACTTCCACTCGGGAATAACGATGTTCTGCAGCTCTCCGCCTGGCCTTTGGTGTTCTGCCTTCACTTGCTGACACGCCATGCATTGCGATACGAAAGTAGCCACGTCTTTCTTCATGCCGTGCCACCAAAAGTTTGTACACAAGTCCTTGTACATCTTGGTGCTTCCAGGATGTAACGAGTACTTCGCATAATGCGCCTCCGTCAGAATTTCTTTTCTGAGTTCGGCAATTTCAGAAATGCAGAGCCTTCCCTTTAGTCGCATCGTCCCGTCTCCGTCTTCCGCAAAGTCAGTCGCCCTTCCTGTTGAAATTAGCTCGCGCATCTTCTTCAAGAATGAATCGTCCTTCTGTGCGGTCTTTATCTTGCTAAGCAGGCTCGATCCTAACTTCAACTGAGCTAGGTGCAGGTGTCGATACTAAATTCTGAGTTCGATACCCATCGCTTCAAGGTATCGCCGTATCTTCTTATTTATGGCTAGTGTTCCCATAAACATTCTGCTAAGCGTGTCGGCCACCATGTTTCCCTTATCCGGCGTATACTCGATCGTTAGCTCGTAATCTTTTATGAGTTCGAGCCATCGTCGCTGTCGTAGGTTGAGTTCTCGTTGTGTAAACAAGTATTTCAAGCTGTTGTGATCGGTGTAGATTCTGCAAGCCACACCATAGAGATAGTGCCGCCAGAGTTTCAACACAAACACGATCGCCGCCAATTCTAGGTCGTGTCGGGTAGTTTTTCTCGTACTGCTTCAACTGTCGTAAAGCGTAGGAGATGACTTTGTCTCTCTGCATGAGTACGCACCCGAGGGCAGTTTTCGATGCGTCACTGAATATCTGAAAGCCTTCTGGACCGTCTGGAAGCGCAAGGATTAGAGCCGAGACGAGCCGTTGCTTCAACTCTTGAAAGCTGGATTAACAATCGTCACTCCATTCAAATACTACTCCCTTCTGGGTGAGGCAAGTTAGAGGCGACGCTAGTTTTGAAAAGCTTCGCACGAATCTAAGGTAGTAGCCCGCTAAGCCCAGGAAACTCCGAATGTCGCTAGCCGAGGCAGGTCGTTTCCAGCCTACCACCACGTCAATCTTTTTGGGTCCACCGTGACACCTTCGGCAGAGATATGTGCCCGAGGAATGTCACGCTACTCATCGAGAACTCGCACTTACTCTACTTGGCGTATAATTTGTTTTCACACAGAATTTGCAGTACCGTCTTCAAATGTTCCGCATGCTCTTCTCGATTCTTTGAGTAGACAAGGATATCGTCGATGAATACGACTACAAATTTATCTATTTGAGGTCGAAAGACTCGGTTCATCAAATCCATAAAAGCGGCTGGGGCATTCGTCACACCGAACAGCATGACTAGGAATTCATAACGACCATATCGAGTGCGGAAGGCAGACTTCGATACGTCGTCGGACTTGATCTTCAATTGATGGTAGCCTGAACGAAGATCGATTTTCGAAAATACTGACACGCCTTGCTGTTGGTCAAACAAGTCGTTGATTCGTGGCAAAGGATACTTGTTCCACACGGTCGCCTTGTTGAGTTCCCGATAATCGATGCATAGCCGCATCGATCCATCCTTCTTTTTCACGAACAATACGGGAGCTCCCCATGGAGAGACGCTAGGGCGAATAAATCTGCGGTCTAACAACTCTTATAATTGGTCCTTCAGCTCCTTCAGTTCTGCTGGAGCCATTCGGTAAGGTGCCTTTGATATCCGCCGTGTATCCGGAAAGGTGTCGATGCAGAATTCTATCTCTTGATCCGGCGGCATCCCGGACATCTCGTCAGGAAAAACGTCGGGAAAATCTGCCACAACATCAGTCTGCATTGCGTTTGTATTATCCTTCCGCGTGTCTCGACTGATGCCAAGTATTCCGTGCAGCCGGAACGCAGCATACGCCTCGCCGATATTGCCGTCGGCATCATTGCCGTCTTCGAGACCGAACCGCATGAATATGAGAACTCTGCCTCGCCAAGAAGACGAAACACCACTCTCTTTTCCGCGCACTCGATCGTTGCACGACAAGCGCCCAACCAATCCATGCCCAGAATTATGTCGTACTCTTTGATGTCTAGTACGACGGCATCCAAGGATATATCTTCCTCCGATGCAAATGTGGCCATCCCTACAAATAAAGTTTGCAGGCATATCGACTACCGACGGAGTGCTAACGCTAATATTTATATCTAGTGATTGCATGGCTATTTTATTTTCTTTCGTATAATCAGCAGATATAAAGCTATGCGTCGCACCTGAATCGAATAGTACTCGAGCAGGTATATTTTTGTAGAGTAATATACATGTTACAACAATATCGGACGCAAACGCCTCGTCCCGAGTTAAGGCATAAACTCGGCCTTCAGCTCCGTGGCGTTGGTTCTGCTGGTTGACGGACACCGCATTTGTGCCTTGCATTATCGGCGCTTTATGCGGATTCGGAATGTTCCTTGGTGGGTTGGGTTGATTCGGAACTTTATGCGGACAATATGTAACTATATGGCCTACCTCGCCACACTTGTAGTAAGATCTCGTGACACAATCGACGGTTCGGTGCCCACGCCTACCGTACCTGGTGCAGTGTTGACTGCCATGGCCTCGGTCATCAAATCTGTTCGGACGTTTTGTTATTCCCGATCCCCCGGCCGTTAGGACGTTTGTTGAAGTAATTACGGATGCCTCTACTCGACATACGGTCAAAGATACGCTCACTATCAAGAGCGACATTATAGGATTTACGGTATGTTCGGCACCTTTGATTCATGACGTCCCTTCGCAGTTCGTCATTTAGGCCTTGTTGGAAGCCTTCACACCAGGCTTCTTTGTTGGGCAGGAAGGCGCCGACAAACTTCGCCAGCTTTGAGAAGCTCGAATCATAATCGTCGACATACATATTTTTCTGTCGCAGCGTCATGAACTTGTCTTCTTTTTGTTGACGGACGGCGCGAGGAACGTACTGTTCGAGGAAAGCTTCCTTGAATATTTTCCAGGAAATCATGGCATCTGTATCGGCTTCGTAGATTTCCTGCTTCTTAGCTGCCCACCAGTCGTATGCCCTCAGTTGCAGCTATAACGCCGCATAAGTTACCCTCTGGGACCCTTCAATGCTAAGCAGATTAAACCGGTCCTCCATCTCCGCGAGCCATCCCACGATCACATCAGGCTATGCTCCGCCGTTGAATTTTGGTGGATTCATCCTGCGGAACTCCTTTGCCTTGAACAAGGAAGAAGAATTTATCATTTGCGGTTGAGCTTCTTCTTCCTCATTTTCTTCTTGATCATCTTGCTTCTCCTCGGGTACTTCGTCCGTTGTCTTGGTATTACCTGTCATTCTGCACACTATCTGAGTCAGGGCATTCATCTGCTTCTGATGCGCATCAAATTGGGCTTTGAATTGCATCTGAAGCTGTTGCTGCTGCAGTTCCATAAACTGTAGCATCTTCTCCATAGTCGTCTCGCTAGGGCCAGTGCTTTTTGTGCTCGACGTACTATCCACGGTTTGGATTGTTGTGCCGAGATTTTCTTATCTCGCTTAGTCATTCCTATAAAACAGTGTAAACCCGTTAGTATTTTTCAAAAATATCTACAGGCTTACCTATATGGAACTTGTATTTCATGCAGCATGCCGACAAGCATTCAATCGAGCCATCGCAACGGACATTCCAACAATGAAACATCTTTTACAAATTCGAGGAAACATAACTGTATCTGATACCAATTTGTCACGCCCCGAGTCGACAAACCGTTCGTCCCTGGTGTTACTTTGCCGATTCGATCGTCCTCGCTAAGGCGTGATGTCGTACGAGTCTGAAATTGTACTCGTACAAGGCAAAAACATTACGTTGCTTTTCATATTAATACGCCAAGTTGAAACTTCACAAATTACATCAGAATATAAACGCAGTATAGGAAGATAGAAATGCTTTTCATTCATAGCTTGCAACGAAGTGCAAGTCATAATTACATTGAATACCGTTGCGGCTACATTGATTGAAAATAGAAAGAAATACACTCGACAAGTTGCCTGAACTAACGCTTGTCGTCCCATACATTCGCTCCTTTATACATAGGTCGTCGATTGAATTGGCTTCAAAATACTTCAGCATAGGAAGAGCCTCAAAATGCCTCTCCGTACTTCAGCTTCAGTTTAGTTGGGAGCGCCCGCCGCACCTGGGGAAATTGGGGGAATGGAATTAGCACACTTGCTAAGTGGACGAGACGAACCCACTCGTCTAAACCGACTCTGATTGTTAGGGTAGGCATGCTTTAGAGTTGTCTTTCTATTAGAACTAAATGAATTCAGTTCATATTCGATAGCCATCTTTGAGTAATAAAGCATACAGTGAAACATAGCAGTTTATCATATTTCTTACCACGGTCGTGCTCGTCCCTGTATGAAAACAGAGATAATATTTACACCTGCATAAGACAATAGGTGAGCATGCTACTATCTTATATGCGGTCATTGATGTTACACATCACGTGGGACTATCTCAACGGCATTTCGGCCCGCTCAGTCTAGGTTGCAAGCCTGACTGACGGTCCCGCAATGCATCAGAGCTGAAGCACGATTATTCATTCCCCCTAGGTCGATTCGATTCTGATACCCCGGATACCGATTTGAGAAAAATATCAACTTGTGCACAAGCTGTCCATGACCATGCCAATGCGTGAACAGTTTAACATATGTAACAGTTTTGTATAGCACGGATAGTATTGAACGGCATTATCATTTCTTCCAACTCATACAACATTTCATTTTTCCTAAGCCGTACTCCGGATTTAGCATCCCGTGGGCACCAAATTGTCCGAGGCATCATAACCCATAATCGATATTTCGTATTATTTT
This sequence comes from Iris pallida, assembly GCA_029216955.1. Taxonomy (NCBI): domain Eukaryota; kingdom Viridiplantae; phylum Streptophyta; class Magnoliopsida; order Asparagales; family Iridaceae; genus Iris; species Iris pallida. The sequence continues at coordinate 32,273 of JANAVB010001864.1, forward strand.
GCAGCACGTGAAATAGTCTATATTTTTATGAGAACCTTAAATTTTTAGACTATGTGAGAAACTTGTATTTTTCAGAGTAAATTACTCTTAAATCGATACGTTCTTTCCCGAGTTCTTGACCTTATTGGATTGGCATGCAATTAACTTGGCATCGTTCGATTTGAATGAATTCTAGGCAAGGAATTAGTTTGCGGGACAGAGTAGAAAAGAAGGGGCCGAATCACTCACCGATTACTTTGCTTCATGCCGGTCGTCGAAGCGCTATGCAACATCAAGCTTTAGTTACGCGAGCTCCTGCAATGGCACCAACACTTTGTTAGATTTCTTTCTTTTCTCCTTGCATCGAAATTTGTAATTGCATCCATAAAACGACGCGAAAGCACTTCATCAAAACCCAGCGACAAAAGCTCCAAGAAAACCATACAGCGGTCCGGTCCCGTCGAAGGGACTCTTATATAGAGTTCACTCGCCGAGACGCAGCCTGCTGCATCTAGGATTTATTCCAACAGAAGTCGTTCCATTAGTTGGATCGATTCTCGTAACGTCCGTCCAAATCGATTTGATCGATGCCACAAGGTGTATCGTTTACCAAGCTTAGCGATCGAGTCGGATGGCCATCTAGGTTCCCGGCCGATCCGACTCGGCGCAAGCATATTATGAAGTCCGTCGCCTATCGAAAGCGGGGCGCTACATAATATACCGATAAGAAAAAATTTCGTCCCGAAACTTAAGGACAAGGGTCTGACCTTAATATAGACAAACAACGCAGGGTACTTCTCTTTCATCTCCGTCTCCATCTCCCACGTCGACTTTTCAACTGAATGGTTCCGCCAAAGCACGCGGACCAAAGACATCGACCGATTTCGTAGCACCTTCTCCTTACGGTCCAAAATTTGAATTGGCTCCTCCGAGTAAGACAAGTCGGTACGTAGCTCCAACTGATCGAAACTAACCACATGACTTGGATCTTACACGTATTTTCGAAGTTGTGAAACGTAGAAAACATCGTACACATCGGCCAAGGCAGGAGGGAGTGTGATCCGATAAGCAACCGTTGTAACTCGCTAGATGATCTCGAAGGGGCCTACAAATCTCGGGCACAACTTGCCTTTAACGCCGAACCGCATCACCCCGCGCATGGGCGTTACTTTCAGAAACATATGGTCCCCGACCAAGAACTCTAGCGGTCGTCGAAGAAGATCTGCGTAGCTCTTTTGTCGACTTTGCGCGATACGCAGTCTATCTCGAATCAAGCAGACCTTTTCGACGGCCTACTCCACCATTTCCGGTCCAAGAACTTGTCGCTCTCCGACTTCGTCCCAGCATATTGGCGAACGACACTTCCTCCCGTAGAGCGCTTCATATGGAGCCAACTGAATGCTCGACTGATAACTGTTGTTATACGCAAACTTCGCAAGCGGCAAATGCGTATTCCAACTAGTCTTTAGGTCGATCGCACACAGATGCAACATATCTTCTAAGATCTGGTTTACCCTCTCCGTCTGACCGTCGTTTGGGGATGGTATGCAGAACTAAAGTTCAGTTTGGTCCCCATCGCCGCTTGTAGGCTCGTCCAGAAATGCGATAGGAATCGTCCGTCTCTGTCCGAAATTATTGAGGCCGGTACCCCTGCAGTCGAACAATCTCGTCGATATAGATATGCGCTAACCGATCGACGCTCCATCCTACTTTAATTGCGATGAAGTGAGCCGACTTGGTCAATCTATCAACAATGACCCAAATCGCATCATTCCCCCGCGGCGTCTTCGAAAATCCTACAATAAAATCCATCGAAATGTTGTCCCACTTCCACTGGAGAATGGCGATGTTCTGCAGCTCTCCGCCTGGCCTTTGGTGTTTCGTCTTCACTTGCTGACACGACATGCATTGCGATACGAAAGTAGCCACGTCTTTCTTCATGCCGTGCCACCAAAAGTTTTTGCGCAAGTCCTTGTACATCTTGGTGCTTCCAGGATGTAACGAGTACTTCGCATAATGCGCCTCCGTCAGAATTTATTTTCTGAGTTCGGCAGTTTCAGGAATGCAGAGGCTTCCCTTTAGTCGCATCGTTCCGTCTCCGTCTACCGCAAAGTCAGTCGCCCTTCCTGTTGAAATCAGCTCGCGCATCTTCTTCAGGAATGAGTCGTTCTTCTGTGCAGTCTTTATCTTGCTAAGCAGGCTCGATCCTAACTTCAACTGAGCTAGGTGCAGGTGTCGATACTCAATTCCGAGTTCGATACCCATCGCTTCAAGGTCTCACCGTATCTCCTTATTTATGGCTAGTGTTCCCATAAACATTCTGCTAAGCGCGTCGGCCACCACGTTTTCTTTGCCCGGCGTATACTCGATCGTTAGCTCGTAATTTTTTATGAGTTCGAGCCATCGTCGCTGTCGTAGGTTGAGTTCTCGTTGCGTAAACAAGTATTTCAAGCTTTTGTGATCGGTGTAGATTCTGCAAGCCACACCATTGAGATAGTGTCGCCAGAGTTTCAACGCAAACACGATCGCCGCCAATTCTTGGTCGTGCGTCGGGTAGTTTTTCCCGTGCTGCTTTAACTACTGCCGTAAAGCGTAGGAGATGACTTTGTCTCTCTGCATGAGTACACACCCGAGGGCAGTTTTCGATGCGTCGCTGAATATCTGAAAGCCTTCTGGACCGTCTGGAAGTGCAAGGATTGGAGCCGAGACGAGCCGTTGCTTCAACTCTTGAAAGCTGGATTCACAGTCGTCACTCCATTCAATATACTACTCCCTTCTGGGTGAGACGAATCAGAGGCGACGCTAGTTTTGAAAAGCTTCGCACGAATCTACGGTAGTAGCCCGCTAAGCCCAGGAAACTCTGAATGTCGCTAGCCGAGGCAAGTCGTTTCCAATCTACCACCACGTCAATCTTCTTTGGGTCCACCGCGACACCTTCGGCAGAGATTTCGTATCCGAGGAATGTCACGCTACTCATCCAGAACTCGTACTTACTCTGCTTGGCGTATAATTTGTTTTCACGCAGAATCTGCAGTACCGTCTTCAAATGTTCCGCATGCTCTTCTCGATTCTTTGAGTAGACAAGGATATCGTCGATGAATACAACTACAAATTTATCTATTTGAGGTTGGAAGACTCGTTCATCAAATCCATGAAAGCGGCTGGGGTATTCGTCAAACCGAACGACATGACTAGGAATTCATAATGACCATATCGAGTACGGAAGGCAGACTTCGATACGTCGTCGGACTTGATCTTCAATTGATGGTAGCCTGAACGAAGATCGATTTTCGAAATACTGACGCGCCTTGCAGTTGGTCAAACAGTCATCGATTCGTGGCAAAGGATACTTGTTCTGCACGGTCGCCTTGTTGAGTTTCCGATAGTCGATGTATAGCCACATCGATCGATCCTTCTTCTTCACGTAATACGGGAGCTCTCCACGGAGAGACTCTAGGACGAATAAATCCGCGGTCTATCAACTCTTGTAATTGCACCTTCAGCTCCTTCAGTTCTGCTGGAGCCATTCGGTAAGGTGCCTTTGATATCGGCCGTGTATCCGGAAAGGTGTCGATGCTGAATTCTATCTCTCGATCCGACGGCATCCCGGGCATCTCGTCAGGAAAAACGTCGGGAAAATCTGCCACAACATCAGTCTGCATTGCGTTTGTATTATCCTTCCGAGTGTCTCGAACTGATGCCAAGTATCCCGCGCAGCCGGAACGTAGCATACGCCTCGCAGATATTGCCGATACCATCATTGCCGTCTTCGAGACCGTACCGCACGAATATGAGAACTCTGCCTCGCCAGGAAGATGAAACACCACTCTCTTCTCGCGCACTCGATCGTTGCACGACAAGCGCCCAACCAATCCATGCCAGGATTATGTCGTACTCTTTGATGTCTAGTACGACGGCAACCAAGGATAGATATCTTCCTCCGATGCAAATGTGGCCATCCCAACAAATAAAGTTCGTAGGCATATCGACTCCCGACGGAGTGCTAACGCTAATATTTATATCTAGTGATTATATGGTTATTTTATTTTCTTTCGCATAATCAGCAGATAAAGCTATGCGTCGCACCCGAATCGAATAGTACTCGAGCAGGTATATTTTTTAGAGTAATATACCTGTTACAACAGTATTGGACGTAAATGCCTCGTCCCGAGTTAAGGAATAAACTCGGCCTTGAGCTCCGTGGCGTTGGTTCTGCTGGTTGACGGGCACCGTATTTGCGCCTTGCAGTATCGGCGCTTTATGCGGATTCGGAACGTTCCTTGGTGGGTTGGGTTGATTCGGAACTTTATACGGGCAATATGTAACTATATGGCCTACCTTGTCACACTTGTAGCAAGATCTTGTGACACAATCGACGGTTCGGTACCCACGCCTAACGCACCTGGTGCAGTGTTGACTGCCATGGCCTCGGTCATCGAATCTGTTCAGACGTTTTATTATTTCCGATCCCCCGACGTCGTTAGGATGCTTGTTGAAGTGGTTACGGATGCCTCTACTCGACATACGGCCAAAGATACGCTCACTATCAAGAGCGGCATTATAGGATTCACAGTATGTTCAGCACCTTTGATTCATGACGTCCCTTCGCAGTTCGTCATTTAGGCCTTGTTGAAGCGTTCACACCAGGCTTCTTTGTTGGGCAGGAAGGCGCCGACAAACTTCGCCAGCTTTGAGAAGCTCGAATCATAATCGTCGACAGACATATTTCCCTGTCGCAACGTCATGAACTCGTCTTCTTTTTGTTGACGGACGGCGCGAGGAACGTACTCTTCGAGGAAAGCTTCCTTTAATATTTTCCAGAAAATCGTGGCGTCTGTATCGGCTTCGTAGATTTTCTGCTTCTTAGCTGCCCACCAGTCGTACGCCCTCAGTTGCAGCTGTAACGTCGCACAAGTTACCCTCTGGGACCCTTCAATTCTAAGCATATTAAACAGGTCCTCCATCTCCGCGAGCCATCCTACGATCACATCAGGCTCTGCTCGGCCGTTGAATTTTGGTGGGTTCATCTTGCGGAACTCCTTTGCCTTGAACAAGGAAGAAGAATTTTTCATTTGTGGTTGAGCTTCTTCTTCCTCGTTTTCTTCTGATCACCTTGCTTCTCCTCGGGTATTTCGTCCGTTGTCTTTGGCATTTCCCGCCATTATGCTCACTATCTGAGTCAGGGCGTTCATCTGCTTCTGATGCGCATCAAATTGGGCTTTGAATTGCATCTGAAGCTGTTGCTGCTGCAGTTCCATCAACTGTAGCATCTTCTCCATAGTCGTCTCGCTAGGGCCAGTGCTTTTTGTGCTCGACGTACTGTCCACGGTTTGGGTTGTTGTGTCGAGATTTTTTTATCTCGCTTAGTCATTCCTACAAAACAGTGTAAACCCGTTAGTATTTTTCAAAAATATCTACGGGCTTACTGTATGGAACTTGTATTTCACGCAGCATGTCGACAAGCATTCAATCGAGCCATCGCAACGGACATTCCAACAATGAAACGTCTTTCGCAAATTCGAGGAAACATAACTGTGCTCTGATACCAATTTGTCACGTCCCGAGTCGACAAACCGTTCGTCCCCGGTGTTACTTTGCCGATTCGATCGTCATCGCTAAGGCTGATGCCGTACGAGTCTGGAATTGCACTCGTACAAGGCAAGAACGTTACGTTGCTTTTCATATTAATACGCCAAGTTGAAACTTCACAAATCATATCAGAATATAAGACGCAGTATAGGAAGATAGAAATGCTTTTCATTCATAGCTTGCAAGGAAGTGCAAGTCGTAATTATATTGAATGCCGTTGCGGCTACATTGATTGAAAACAGAAATAAATACACTCGACAAGTTGCCTGAACTAACGCTTGCCGTCCCATACATTCGCCCCTTTATACATAAGCCGTCGATTGAATTGGCTTCAAAATACTTCAGCATAGGAAGAGCTTCAAAACGCCTCTACGCACTTCAGCTTCAGTTTAGTTGGGAGCGCCCCCGCACTTGGAAAATTGGGGGAATGGGATTAGCACACTTGCTAAGTGGACGAGACGAACCCACTAGTCTAAACTGACTCTGATTGTTAGGGTAGGCATACTTTAGAGTTATCGTTCTATTAGAACTAAATGAATTCAGTTCATATTCGATAGCCACTTTGAGTAATAAAGCATACAGTAAAACATAGCAGTTTATCATACTTCTTACCACGGCCGTGCTCGTCCCTGAATGAAAATGGAGATAATATTTACACATGCATAAGACAATAGGTGAGCATGATACTATCTTATATGCGGTCATTGATGTTACACATCACGTGGGACTATCTCAACGGCATTTCGGTCCACTCAGTCTAGGTTGCAAGCCAGACTGACGGTCCCGCAATGCATCAGTGCCGAAGCATGATTATTCATTCTTCCTAGGTCGATTCGATTCTGATGCCCCGGATACCGATTCGAGAAAATATCAACTTGTGCACAAGCTGTCCATGATCATGCCAATGCGTGAACAGTTTAACATATGCAACAGTTTTGTATAGCGCGGATAGTATTGAACGACATTATCATTTCTCCCAACTCATACAACATTTTATTTTTCCAAGCCGTACTCCCGTTTTAGCATCCCGTGGACACCAAATTGTCCGAGGCATCATAACCCATAATCGACATTTCGTATTATTTTGCAGCACGTGAAATAATCTATATTTTTACGAGAACCTTAAACTTTTTCGATTATGTGAGAAACTTGTATTTTTTTAGAGTAAATTACTCTTAAATCGATACGTTCTTTTCCGAGTTCTTGACCTTAGTGGATTGGCATGCAATTAACTTGGCATCGTTCGATTTGAATAAATTCGAGGCAAGGAATTAGTTTGGACAGAGTAGAAAAGAAGGGCCGAATCACCCACCGATTACTTTGCTTCGTGCCGGTCGTCGAAGCGCTACGCAACGTCAAGCTTTAGTTACGCGAGCTCCTGCAATGGCACCAACACTTTGTTAGATTTCCTTCTTTTTTTCTTGCATCAAAATTTTAATTGCATCCATGAAAACGACGCGAAAGCACTTCATCAAAATCCAGCGACAAAAGCTCCAAGAAAACCATACAGCGGTCCGGTCCCGTCGAGGGACTCTTATATAGAGCTCACTAGCCGAGACTGTAGTACCCCGTCCCGCAAAGTCAATCGGAGGAATCGAAACGCCGACGGCGTTCGGACTTAGTCTTGCAACGGCTTGCTCGAGACATCGCTCAGGTGGGTAGTTTCGGTGAACTTGCCTCATCTTTGCCTTCACATAATAAATCGTGTTTTCAACTTGCACAAGTAGGCTTAATAATAAAGAGATGAATCCACATAGCTAAAAAAATAATCCCGACGGGTCAAAATGAGTTAGAACATGGAAAACGTCCCACGGTCGGCTTAGAGTTGGTGCACGGCGTGCTTTGAAAATGACACTCGGTCCTTCGTCCCGTGGCTTGGAGAAGAAAAGTTGGCCTTCGGTGCAAAAGCTGAGAGTTAGCCTAAGTCATAGGCGTCGCCCGCACAAATGCTTGCTAAAGCATGCACGGTCCTGTCCCGCAAGGCTTGGCATAGCCTTTGCTCGTCCCTTGGGTTATGTTGTAGGCTTGAGTGATTTAGGCAAAGTTACGCCGGTCGACCTAAGTTATTCTACGTGCTGTCCCACTCATTCTGCGGTTGTCAAGATAAATAACCCCACGACCCCAAGGCCCATCATATGAAGTATGACTTGGGCGATAGCGTTGCGTAGAACACGAGTCGGTTTAAGGCACGAGCCACGGTTGGTTTATTGGAAAGTTAGCCACGGTCTGTTGGTACTTAAAGAAACACGTTTATTCAAGTTAAGTTGGAAGGCTATGCAGTAGCCGTTCCCTGAGTTCAAAGAACGTTAAGTCTAAGCGATGGTTAGTCGCCGAGAGGAAATATGTCGGGACTGTGGTTCAGTCGTCGAGGCAACCCTGGTTAGGGGCTCTGCAAAGGAAGTACGAAAAGTGGAAAGAATAAAACAAGGAACTGTGATAATAATAAGACCTTGCATTACGTTAAGTCTAGAAGTTAGCGTAGGCGCGTGGTCATGGACGACTTGTCGACAAGGGGAAAGGTTTCTTCGAGCGGCAACCCGGGGCCACGGGACCGACTCGGCCTAGGAAGAAACTGGTTGTAGCCGAGCTGAGTAATAGGCAACGCTGGAAAGGCGATTGGTAATACGGAGACTTGCAGCGAGGATCGCAACCGGCGGTGCAAGGGTCCCGTTTGCCAGGCTACGTCCAAAATGGCTGGTTAGGCCATTGACCATTCATATAGATGTGTCGGCACGGGCGGCAATCCGCGTAGGTGCCTTTGGATTGAGTTGAATATATATTTTAAAAAGACACAATGTCTGAGCCTAAGATTTGGCTACAGCGAATGCGGCGTGCTTCGGCACAAGATGTGGCGTCGAGTGTTGAGTTGTTGGCATAGAGTTGTATGAGTTAGGCTTGAGCTGTTGCGAGTTAAGACGAAAAGGGCCGTAGGGCAAGTTGTGTGAAGTTACGTTGAGTTGTTGGGCACGGCCTCGAAATATGAGGCACGGCCGCGTTGTCACAACACAAGTGTAGGCGAGACTAAGCGAGGAGGCACTGCCTCGGTAATATTGAAGCACGAATCGAGTATGGCACGACCGAGTCGTTACATCCCAGAGTTTGGCACGAAAGATAAGTATAAGCCAGTGCGTCGACAATGCAAGCACGAAAAAGGTCTAGAGGCAAGGAAATGGAGTCCTTCGTGTAGTTGCGTCTCTGATTATGACCGTAAGGCGAACACGACTTGATAGGTTAACGTTGTTGGCACGAGGAGTGGTCTAGTGACAAGTATGAGTTAACGTTGACATTGCAAGCACGAGATGGTTCCGATACACAAGTTGCGCTAAGGCACCGGTCCTAAAACTGATCCTAAGGCAAGAATAGAAAGACAATCGTAAAAAGGTTTATGTTGCACAAAGTAAATGAAACGTGTTGGTTTTGTATGGGTGGGCGAGGAGCTCACTCCACCAGTACAGTGGTACTGACACCCACACAGTGTTTCATGTGCAGGCACAGGTAGAAGCTCGTGGTGCGGAGCTCGCTTGGATGCGTCGAGGCACGGAGTTCCTTGGCGAGTCGAAGCGTACGGCTGCGTGATCTGAAGACTTATACAGGACATAATGTATGGACATCGCCTTCCGAAGCTTCCGCTGGATTCAAGTATTGTATCGAGAGATGAGAGAGAGCAGAGTGACTTGTAAATGAGAGAAAAGTGAGCAGAGAGAGACATTATAATTTGGCCTTGTGCCCACAAATGTAATCTTGTATTCAATATCAATAAAGAGATTCTTTGAATGACTTGTGTTCATGTGTTTGGTTCTAATTTCACTGCTATAAATCAATGTCTCTGCACGGGACTTCTGTGCGATGACCCCGTCGCAGCCAGCCGCGTAATCGGCCGTTATGGAACCCGCTTTGCACGAGCGCAATCTAGCCTCGTGCGGCATCACGCCTTAGCGAGGACGATCGCTCCTACGGGAGCGGGGCGTGACAGAGACGCAGTCCGCTGCATCTAGGACTTATTCCAACAGAAGTCGTTCCATTAGTTGGATCGATTCTCGTAACGTCCGTCCAAATCGATTTGATCGATGCCGCAAGGTGTTATCGTTTACCAAGCTTAGCGATCGAGTCGGATGGCCATCTAGGTTCCCGGCCGATCCGACTCGGCGCAAGCGTATTATGAAGTCCGTCACCTATCAAAAGCGGGGTGCTAATAATATACCACTAAGAAAAAATTTCGTCCCGAAACTTAAGAACAAGGGTCTGACCTTAATTTAGACAAACAACGCAGGGTACTTTTCTTTCATCTCCGTCTCCATCTCCCACGTCGACTCTTCAACTGAATGGTTCCGCCAAAGCACGCGGACCAAAGACATCGACCGATTTCGTAGCACCTTCTCCTTACGGTCCAAAATTTGAATAGGCTCCTCCGAGTAATACAAGTCGGTACGTAGCTCCAACTGATCGAAGCTAACCACATGACTTGGATCGTGCACGTATTTTCGAAGTTGTGAAACGTGGACAACATCGTGCACATCGGCCAAGGCAGGAGGGAGTGCGATCCGATAAGCAACCGTTGCAACTCGCTCGATGATCTCGAAGGGACCTACAAATCTCGGGCTCAACTTGCCTTTAATGCCGAACCGCATCACCCCGCGCATGGGCGTTACTTTCAAAAACGCATGGTCCCCGACCAAGAACTTTAGCGGTCGTCGACGAAGATCTGCGTAGCTCTTTTGTCGTCTTTGCGCGTTACGGAGTCTATCTCGAATCAAGCGGACCTTTTCGACGGCCTGCTCCACCAGTTCCGGTCCAAGCACTTGTCGCTCTCCGACTTCGTCTCAGCATATTGACGAACGACACACTTCCTCCCGTAGAGCGCTTCATATGGAGCCATCTGAATGCTCGACTGATAACTGTAGTTATACGCAAACTCCGCAAGCGGTAAATGCGTATCCCAACTAGTCTTTAGGTCGATCGCACACAGACGCAACATATCTTCTAAGATCTGGTTTACCCTTTCCGTCTGACCGTCTGTTTGGGGATGGTACGCAGAACTAATGTTCAGTTTGGTCCCCATCGCCGCTTGTAGGCTCGTCCAGAAACGCGATAGGAATCGTCCGTCTCTGTCCGAAATTATATGTCTCCATGGTGTCTTGTCTCAATCGTGTTGTTAATTTGTGCAATGTAGATAAAATCTAACAAAACATAGATTATTGTTCACTTAGGCCTCGTTTGGTTCGCCGAATCTCCGGATTGGAAAAAGAAAGTAATTACTTTCCTATGTTTAGGTGCCAAAAAATTAAGGAGAAAGAAAAGTGATTTCTAATGAAAAAAAAGGAGAAAAAGTAATTTCATCCATCCAAACAAGAATCACTTTTTCACATTAAAATAATCACTTTTCTTTTCAAATTTCTTTGCATTTATAAACATCGAAAATAAAAATTAATAAAAATTATAATTTTTCAAAAGAAAAAAAAAATGCCAAAAATTGATTTCCATTTCCTTCCCTTCCGCGAACTAAACGAGGCCTTATTTGAATGGTCGATGAGAGATCCCAATACATAACATTGTTTTAACGGAAAAAAAAAAAACAGAAAGAAGCACTCACGAATCACGATGTAGATGTTCTTTTACGTGGTTCGAAACCTCAGCGTATATCCACCACACAAGAACCGGAGTGAATCCAAGTAAACTGACAACTGCCAAATAAATAAGGGAATGCAGTTAGAAAAAATATTTAGGGGAACTTTGAGAATTTCCTCTAAGGAACATTTAGTACGCAAAATTTTGAAATCAAAATTTCTAAATTTAAGTTTTTTCCGAAAAATTATATTTTGAATCAAATTTTATTTTTTTGTTTGCGAATTTTTATAGAGTATTTGTTAAAGCGAAATTTTTTTTTTTTTTTTGAAATTCCACACACAACACCCCGATGAGCTGAACTTTGATACAGAAGGCTGTATCAAAATTTGATACAACCTTCTGTATGACAGGTGAACCCCTATATATATTTGCTTAAACGGTTACCAAGAAATATGGGGGATCCACCTGTCATACAGAAAACTGTATCAAATTTTGATATAGTCTTCTGTATCAAAGTTTTTTCCACACCGATTGGGGGACAAGGCCCTTCCGGATGTCCGTTCTAATACCAGTAGGCTAGAGAGCTCGGACTTAAAGGAATATGTTAATAATAAAAAAGAACATGGTTTAAGTTCAATTGACATTATAATTTTTATTTATGTATTAATTTTTACCATCAGATTCATACAAATCTGACCCAAACTAACAAGTCTGACGGACCAACAAGAAAAATAATTTTTTCAAAAAATAAAAAAAGGGAAAAAAAGAGAGAGAACCCAAAAAAAACTGTAAAAAAAGAAAAAAAGAAGAAGAGAACAAAAGCAGTCAAAATTAAAAGCAAAAAAATATAAAAAGAAGAAAAAATAAAAAACAAAGAAAAACACTTTAGGAAAAGTATAGAGAACAAAACAACAACCAAAAGAAATTGTTTTAAAAAACAAAATTAATTTAATAAACAAAAAAAAAACGAAAAATAAAAAATACCCCCCAAAAAAAAAAAAGGGTCCTACGATCTTAAAGATGAGATTTATGGGTATCCTTCTAGAATTCCAACATAATTGTAGAGAATAATACATACGTATGCTAGAAAATGTAGATCACCTGTCCTGGAGTAATCGGCTCTGTGATCTCCATTGTTACAAAGATTGGGACAGAGAGAGAAGTTCTCTCCCTTTTTTTTGAAACTCTACTCGCGATGAGCTTTGCTTTCTAGTACATGTCAAACATCTGTCTATATTATGGGGTACACACATACAAGCATGCATGTGTCCCAACTCTCACACACACGTTGAAGTGGGTGGATAGGAGAAGCTCGATAGCCAGCTCCAGCATGTGGCCCCTGGGCAAGCATGCATGTGTCCATTCAGTATTATGTACAACCTGTTAAAAATATTTTCTTTTTTCTGGTTGAAATCTGTGAACAAAATAGATAAAAATTAATGTTACCGACTTTCGGAAAAATCACTTACAAAACACTGTCCTAAAAGTTTTCGGATCGATGTGTAGACTTTTGTCGAATATTACTAGTAAAAGAAGGATCAACAGTAATTTGAGTA
>JANAVB010001865.1:0-12077 GCA_029216955.1 Iris pallida
TAACTAAATGATTCCATTTTATTCACCCACCAAAACTAGTTAAATATAATAAAAATGAACACGTAGTATTTTTATTTTTCACAAATTACTTTGTAAGTAGTTTTGTTACCTATCAAAGTAGTTTGACCTTCAATTTGTTACATGTCCATTTTTTATTGAGGGATGAACATCCTAGTCTTGGGGGTGAACAAAAATGGACTCATAACTAAATTATACCGGACTAATAACGTTCAAGAATGTTGATGTATAAAAAAAATCTATATATTTTAAAATTTTATAAATATTTAAATTATATTACATTTTAAAAAACCTTATTTGAATATATATATATATATTATATATATATATATATATATATATATATATATATATATATATATATATATATATATATATATATATAGTATATGTTAATTTTGAATATGACCACGCACTTAGTTTAAATAAAATTTTAGTATTGCATATATTATATATTTGTTATATATTCAGATAGTCAGAATTTTTTTATAATTTATATTATTTTTTAACTATGTGAGGATACATACGTGGTAGCTATAATTTTTTTATTTTTTATTATTATTTAATGGAGGATATACATATGGCTTGTACGACTCATTTCTGAGTTGTTTCTAAGTCGTATTACAATAGTAGAGATAGAGAACAGTGATAAACTGTAGTTACAATAGAAAATATTTGGTATTAATTTTCAATTGGATATCAATGTTACAGTTTGATACTCTGTATAATGTTGCATCACATTTTATTCAACATCTGTATGTATGTATGTATCAATTCTAACTAAATTTGTCTATGTGTTTTGTATTTAACTAAATATATTAAAAAAACGACATTTTGGAAGATACAACGAACTACTAGAAATTTTAAATTTGATCTTAACCTAAGAAAAAAAGTTTCCTACCTAACATCCTAGAAAAAAATTCTCAAATAAATAAAATAGTATCAAGACAATGGACCATCAATATATATATATATTATTATATATATATCTATATATATATATATATATATAGATATATATATATATATATATATATATATATATATATATTTTAGAATTGGTTATATATATCGTTTTAATTTTGGATATGTGTTTAGTTAAATAATACCATGCACTTAGTTTATATATAATTTAATAATGAATAATTATAGAATTTGTTATATGTTCGGGTGGTTAGAAAGATTTTTTTTATTAATTTATTTATTTTTTTAGCTACGTGAAAATATACATACATGATAATTAGAAAGTTTTTTAATTTTTTATTATCATTTAATGGAGGATATATACGGTTTGAATGGCTCAATTCTGAGCCGTTTTCAAGCCGCATTATAATAGTAGAGATAGAGAGAAACTGTAGTTACCGTATAAAATATTTTGATTAATTTTCAATTGGATATCAATGTTACCCAGTTTAATACTCTGTATACATTGCACCAAATTTTATTCAATATCTGCATGTATTGTATCAAATTCTAAATAAATTTGTCCATGTGTATTTTATTAAATTTTAACTAAATATATAAAAAAATTACATTTATTAGAAGATTCAACGAACCATTAGAAATTAAAATTTTGAATTTATCCTAAGAAAAAAAATGTTTGCTACCTAACATCCTAGAAAATTTTCTCCTATAAATAAATGATAGTTACTTGATGATACAATGGATCATCAATATTTTGTCAATCGAATACTTCTCTCTCTCTCTCTCTCTCTATATATATATATATATATATATATTATATATAATATATTATATATATATATATATATATATACTCCTATAAATAATGTAGTTACTTGATGATACAATGGATCATCATATTTTGTCAATCGGAATACTTCTCTCTCTCTCTCTCTCTCTATATATATATATATTATATATATATAATATATATATATATATATTATTATATATATATATATATATAGAGAGAGAGAGAGAGAGAGAGTTTTTAGAATTTGTTATATAGAATTTTGGATATGTACTTAGTTAAATAATATGATGTACTTAGTTTAAATATAATTTTAATATTGAATATATTATAGATTTGTTATAAGTTAATTTTAATATTGAATATATTATAGAATTTGTTATAAGCTTATATGTGATAGATAGATAGAAAGATTTTTAAAAAATTGATTTTATTATAATTTAATGGAGATATACATACGGTTTGGACGATTCATTTCTGAGCCGTTTCCAAGCCATATATAATAATAGAGATAGAGGTAAAGTGTAGTTACCGTAGAAAATATTTTGGTATTAATTTTCAGTCGGATATCAATGTTACCCTGTTTGATACCCCGTGTACATTGCACCAAAATTTATTCAATATATGTATTGTATCGAATTACAACTAAATTTGTCCATGTATTGTGTTAAATTTTAACTAAATATATAAAAGGATGCCATTTTGAAGATAAAACCAACCATTAGGAATTTAAAAATTGAACTTAACCTAAGAAAAAAGAGGTTCCTACCTAACATCCTAGAAAAAATTCTCAAACAAATAAATGATTGTTGTGATTTGGATAAATCCAATATGGATGCCCCTTACCCATACCACAACCTCTCTATCTCATTCCCTCTATATATGTTATCAATGAGAAAAGCTTTCTTTCTTATTTTCACAACACGTTATCAGCACGATGCTTGAGAAGATTTAGATCGCCGATTTAACGACCCTTTCTTTCGATAATCTTTTACGGAGGCTAGATCCCAGATGGACGGCGAGTCCAACCTCGCCGACAACGCGCTCGTCGCCTCCCGGGCTTCGTGCAAACCCAAATGGAAGGAATTATTAAATGCTCTAAAGAAGGAAGATGAAAGGCTGTAAGGAAGATGAAAGGCTGTAAGGAAGAAGAAGGCTGCAAGGAGTCCATTATCATAAAAGATCTGATTGACAGAGATCCACCTTGGCATTTATCATCTGGTGAGTCTTAACATTTATGATCTGGTGAGTCTTCTATATTTATGTTCTGGAGTATCTTCAAGATGGAGTAATGGTTGGCATACTTGTTGTTCTTTCATATGTTAATTCAAGTGAAATATGGGTTAACTGACGTTTGAACTAAATTGTTATTTATATAATGTATGTAGAACATCATCTTCTGAAAATTTGTTTTTCATTGTGTGCCCATCATCTAGCAAACTAAAAATGATTTCATGCACAAAAAAATAATCATAACAACTTAAAATAGTTTATGTTTACATTCAGTTCATGTCATGTTTATATTAAATATTAGATTTAAATCTGCACACATCTTCTTAACGTGTATATCCGGTTTACTTAAAATAAAATATTTTGGGCTTGGGTATTATTATTCTAAATTATCATTTGTTCATTTCATTTTTAGCTGCCTTCATCTAGTTTTTGTGACTTATGTTGTATATATATATAACGCAAGGATGATAAGTTTTCCTATTGCATCTTTATGCCATGCATGTGACCGAATTTGTTGTGGTATTATAGACCTCATGCCTAGACTTTATAGTCAAAGGCTTGCCTTATTGTTGATGTTTTATTAAATATAATTGTGATTTTAATTGTGATGTTACAACTTTATTCATGTATCATATATGAGTTTGTTGACCTTCCCAATTTTGAATTAGTAACATGTGTGCTCGTCCGAGCTCTCTAATCTAGTGGTATTAGAGTGGACATCCGGAGAGGCTGGCAAGGTTCGAGTCCTCCAATCGTATGTGTGCGTGAGATTTTCAAAAAAAAAGTGTGTTATACTTATTGATAAGATATTCCGTTGATACAACAACAAAAAAAATGAAGAGTTGAAGCATTTGGATTAGTTTGGTTTGCTAGAGCAATGGTTCCGTTGTTAATTCATTCACTTGTCTGGAATATCCTTATACTTGCGTATATTTTTATTATACTTACTCTATATATTCTGATGTTGTCATTGTATAAGAATAGATTTAATATATTTTGACACGACATCATCCCAAGACTTTGAGGCATACGTGCTTCCTATATTATTAGAGATTGAACTCTAGGTTCAAACCCATGAATGATATGCGGATGAGAGACTTCATAGAAAAAATGCGACGGTGCATTAGAAATGTGCAGAGTAGTATTCTCATTCACCTTCTTTTAAGAAGCAAACATATAATTAAATATCAGTAGCAACTTCGTAGAGTATTCTGTCTTGGCCATTAAATATCAGCGCCAAAATATTTATACTAACAAATTTTAAGCATATATGTAAGATTAACTTGCTACTAAAGTTGTACAAGTGTGTGTACATGTGGACATACTTAGTCTTGTCTTGGCTTTACGTCTGTAATGATTGTCTTATGCATTATGTTATTATTTCCATGTCTTTCATTTGCTAGAAGGTTAAAAATTATAATCTTTATTTGCATAAGATAAGCAATTTGTTTGTTTATGTTTTGTACCACCTCAATTGGGTACATGCATGACAGATGTTTCGCTGCATGCTCGGGAGAACCAGTTGTCCGCGAACTAAATTTTTGCAGGTCGCAGCGGATTGTTGGCCCCCGAAAGGCCATAAATTTAATTTTGGTATTATAAGCTATCATAGACCTGGAGTTCTATGTTTAGAATAAATTTCAATGAGCTATGAGCATCCCTATTTTTTATTATTGATTTCATTGGACACAAAAACACAAGCTTCTGAAGGTGAACTATTGTTATCCACTATTTCATTATCACAAGTCCCGAAGGATATTTATGGAACGCCTAAATGAGACTCACGATATACTCATGGGGTTTTGATATGCTATCAGTTTAGCTTTAATATGCTTCGTATTATTCAAGCTTATGATTACTTCACACCAAGATATTGCAAAATGTTGCTTATATGCTTAAATATATCCATAAAAGACTAGAATGATACATAATATGAACACATCACTAAGCTATAGATGACTAGTTCCATGATGACAATTATAATGATTTAAGAGATGAAATCTAGTACATGGATGTTGATATTTCATAGTGGCATTTTAAAGTTGCAAACCTCTTAAATTAGAAATTTTAAAGTTGGTGATATACGGTTGTTCTATCCGTAGGATTATTACGGATGCATTATTATCCTACCAACTATCATAGACCTGAAGTCTATGTTTAGATTACTAATATCTTTATTTGTAACTATTGGTAATATTGCCATATCTAGAAACTATAATCCATGAAAAATAGACGTCTTATGCATGACTGATAGTACTACGTACCAACATCATCCTTGATAATAGAATCTTTTCCTCCAACAAGAATACTAGTATGAAAATAGTATCCATGATAGCTGGTCATGCACATTTATTGAAGGCTACGGCAGAGCACACTTAAATTTATCCGAGGGAACTCACTCATATAAAATGTCTTATACTCTCATAATTCAGAAGAAAATTATTGAGTTTTAAGGACATAAGGACAAACGTGGGTATTATATTGAAACTATGAGTGAGTAAATATAAATAATACATTTACAAGAACCAAGAGTTCGTCCTAGAGAACCAGAAGTTCGTCCTAGAGAACCAGAAGTTCATCGAAGTTCGTCCTAGAGAACCAGAAGTTCGCCCTAGAGAGATTATCCAGCTATTCACTATGGATACGCGTTACTCACATAGGGTTGTCAAGTAACATATATCAAGGATAATTTTTTTTAAACCATAAATCCTGAAGATTGTATATGAATAACTAGTAGCATAGTCTTGAATTGCATCTATTTTAGATGACTTATGTTGGTATTGTTTGAAACTGTAATATGGCATCTATGTTTTGTAAATTATTATGTTTATCTTCTTAGATTATTAAATCTTCTAGAGATGAGGTATTTTTGTGATAGAATATTTCTGTGATCTGTCACGTTAGTAAGACATAATTCCCGCCGTTAGGGGGAGATATGAAGAGATAAATTATCGTTCTAGAAGAACGTCGTGAATTATCGTTCTAGAAGAATGTCGTGAATTATCGTTCTAGAAGAACGTCGTAAAGCATCGTTCTAGAAGGACGTCGTAAAGCATCGTTCTAGAAGAACGTATTGTTATAATTTATTGTACCCTGCCGATTCATAAGATGAAGAACATAAATATAAATTAAATTGCGGAAGCGTACCTGAATCCATTGTCTTTGCTTGACGGATCTTGAAGCACACGTCTTTTTATGGGGTTTGATCTTCCAACCCGCTACGGCCCTTAATAACAAAGATGAAATCTTTGTTCCTCTCTTTGTTGATGGGGATACAGAAGAGAATAGAGAAAACCCTCTCTTGGTGGCCGTATGAGTTGGGGACCATAACCCTAATAAATACACATATTTATATATTGTTGATATTTCTAATTTGGCCCCTCATCAAATTAGAATTATCTCCGGTATCTACACATTAATTCCATGACAATTATACCCTTAAGCCAATTTCCAAATAGACCACTTTAATTTGGCTTAATTATTTAGATAGCCTAACACAATTAATTTTACATGTGTGGCCCTATATTATTGAATAATCCAACACGTATTGCATCATCGTTTTCGAAGAACGTTCTAACGCATCATTCCAGAAGAACGTGTCATGGCATATTTCTAATTTATCTAATCTTGACTAAACTTGGAGAAATTTTTTCTTTGTTTGCTTACGTTTTATTATGCTGCATAAATAGCTATATCATCTATAAATTTAATTTCTAATAGAAGTACTAAAAGAACCAAATAAAGACAATAAATGAATAAGTTCTTTTGTAAGAACGCGTAAGACCTAAAGGTTCTAAATATTTAGAACCTCGTGAAGAAGAAGAGGCCGAATAATACTAAAGATAAGGTTCATCTCTCCAGAAGAAGAGGCAGAATAATATAACACACACTAATGCTCTTGAAGAAGCCATTTCTGAAGTAGCATCTCCTGAAGAGAAAGTTCATGCATGACGATCCGGAAGATGTCATGCACCAAAGATCCAATTTCTCAAAGTATATCGCTCCGGTAGAGGATATACCTCAGATTCCAGAAGAGACTGAGAAAGAGGTACCGGTACCCATAAAATCTATGTTTATACATAGTTAAGAGAAATTTGGAATAAAAAAAAATGTCATAGATGACATTATCGAATGAGAATAAAAAGGGTGATAAAATTAAAGGATAACACTAAACCACGACTAATCTAATGAATAGATGCGATATCTCTCGCAATATGTGGAGTGTTCGATCCTACAGTACAAAACTCAAAGAGAATAAACCCGGTAGGTTTTGACTCCAACATATATAAGAGCTCGAGGATTCATGAAATGATCATGAATAAATATGAATAAATATATTCTTCGATCCTGATAACCTAGACGATAAGATATATTATCGAAGGTCGTGGATTTAAAATTCTCAGGTAAATCCTTGAAGGATTTGATATTATCATGTTATCCCGGAAGAATCTACATATAGATTAAACCATCTAGAAGAATGTGATAGGCTCATTGAGTTTATGAAGAAATCCCTGAACGGATTCATCAAAATGGTCACCTCCTCAAGAGAAGATCTCTTGAAGAGATTAAAAGTATGAAATATCTTCAGAAGAGAAAATATGACAGTATCTCCTGAAAAGATTTGAAATATCTTCAGAAGAGACAAAGAATCTCCCGTAGAGATTGGAATCTACTGTAGAGATTGGAATCTCCCGTATAGGTCGAAAATCTCCTGAAGAGAGAGGAATCACCTAAAGAGAGAGGAATCTCCAGAAGAGATAAAGATAAATATTCAAAAGAGATCTCATGTAATCTCATGAAAAGATGAATCTCTAGAAGAGATCTACTATAAATCTCCTGTAGAGATAAATCTCCTGTAAAAATTTAATATGAATAATATACCTATAATGGTTAGATCAATAGAATCTTTTACAACCAAAAGAACATGTTCTGGGTCCTGAAGTATCATGTTTAAAGAATATAAAATTCTTTATTGTCATTTACTCAGCACAATATTTTAGAATAATATTAGGCACATAAATTATTCTTGATGAATATTCTGATCTAATGAGATATGCAGATGAATGATATTTATCTGATACTCCATTAAGCGGATACCACAAACAAGGTATATTTTTATAAATAACGTTGCAGGTAGAGAGAATAAATCAAATCACTGCGGTAATTTCACCAAAGCGAACAGGGCTATGTTTTCAATATTCGACATATCAGAGGGAGTTGCGAGCTTTCAAGAATCACAAATAAAGCCTGCAACCTCTTCATAAGGATACTAGTATAAATGTATAGACAAATAAAGTATTGGGGTGATATGTAATATTTAAATTGTATTGGGGGTTGATTTTTTATTTTGAATTGATGTAAGAACAATGTAATATTTTTGAGGGAGCATCCTATAGATGCAAGCATCCTGAAGATGTTAATGGAGACATCTTGAAGAATGTCTTTGCGCATTGTACTCTTTTCCTTCGTTAAGGTTTTTTCCCACTGGATTTTTTCTTCGAAAGGTTTTTAATGAGGCAGTGTAAGTCGCACCCACTTAGATTCCTGAAGACTCATATTCCTGAAGAATATTATTGTACTATTTTCTTTTCTATGGATTTTTCCCAAAGGGTTTTTCCTAGAAAAGTTTTTAGGCAATAATTAAAGTGGGCATCCAAGGGGGAGTATTGTGATTGGATAAATCCAAATATGGATGCCCTTACCCATACCACAACAACCTCTCTATCCTATTCCCTCTATATATGTTATCAATGAGAAAAGCTACGAACAATTTTCTGGCTACCAATCCCTTCTCCTTCTTTCTTATTTTCACAACAATGATAGTTATTTGATGATACGATGGACCATCAATATTTTGTCAAACGGGATCATTCTTATTATATATATATTTCTAATACTTCTTATTATATACAAGGACGAAGCCAGAATTTTAACAGGGGAGCAATAATTAGGCATTCAGACTAAACAAATATTTGATGAATCATTCAAACTAATATCATATAACATTTGAAAGGTTGGAATAACTAAGAAGTATAACAACTCGACTCAGGTAATTATTCAAAATAATAATAATGATAAAACAAGCAAATAATAAGTACTTGAAATAATCCTATTGTTGATTAAGTGGCACTCGACGTGTTTTCATATTGTCCAAAAATCAATTATCGAATCAGTATTGAACTGGATTACAATTTATTTTTCAATATAAATAATCATATTATCTGTAAGAAGTCATCCTCCATCTTATTACAAACTAGATTTAACTAATTTCATACCAAGAAAATCCCTTTCTGTAGTTACTATAGAAACTGGAAGAGTCAAAATAAGACGAAATACTTGATCTACCAAAGAAAAAAACTTTACTATTCCCATCTTCACCAATCCCTGGCAAAGTTCTGAAATTGTTGACAAGTTCTGTAATTCAAGATCTTTTGGCACATCTATATCATAATGTTGCAACTAATATCTTAGATGAATCTTTTTTTTTACTAAAATCTTCTGGGTATAACTTATCTACTAAGGTGCATATGTCATCAACATTGAACAATCTGTATGCATCTTTAGGCTCCAAAGTTGAACTTAGAATAAAGTTTCGTGTTGTGTGCTCATTGAGCCTATGGTTTTAGTTCATGCAATTGAGTATCTGTGGTTGCATAAAATATGTCAAATCGGTAATGATGTTCAACTGTAACTTTATCTTTCTTCTGTCAAGCACTTCTACTAACAACATACCACGCACCCATGTCAGGAATATCAAGATCATGTTTCATGCAAAATGATGTCACCTTCCAAAGAAATACCACCCAACCATCATCTCTTAAATATTGAATTAGTATCTTTTTAGTTTTCACTAACTACATGGCATTTAATATATCTTGAGCTTGATTTTGCAAAGCTTGACATAAATCATCTGAATTCCCATCATATCGCGTATAACATACAAAATGACACAAATTCATAAACATCATTGCATTACATGTTGTATCTCTGCTTCTCCACTTTGAGAAATAGTATTATTTTGTCATTGGCGATATCTATGAGAACAGAAGAAGTTGTACAATACATCTTTGTCACGATCCGCTATCCAAATTGTTGGGCTGGGCCGAGCCATGTCCACCCTACGCTTGTGTTATCATAGTAAGATGTTCTAAGAATAGACAGTAAAGGATCTAAAGTACTAACAGTTTATATCATATTTTAAAAGTTTATCACAATATAGCATCTATATATAAGCGAAAGCAAATAAGTTCAAATCTAACTTATTACACTCTCAAAGTATCAAACTGGAGACAAAATCCAGTGACGAAAGGTAGAGTCTAAACAGTTCAACATACTAAGCCAAAAGGGATCTAAAGCAAGAATACTAAGCAAGGTTCCATGCGGGAACTTCCTCGGGAGCAATGACTTGGTCCTGCAATGGGCCTATAGTAAAAATCACAGAGCATCTCTTCCTCAAAAAGTATGCCTGCAATATTTTCCTATCAGGAAGGGAGCAAGTATTGGTTCTACAAACTATACATATAAGCATGGAATGAAAAGAGATGTGCTAAAAAAAAATATGTCATATCATAGTCTATCATATAGAAAATACATTTGTCATGGTGACATATGTATATATAGTGTTTGAAACTCTAGTTGGTACGTGATCAGTCAATGGGTGTAAAATATACTGATGTACATGTCTACATGAATAAAATATACGTACGTACAATTGTACAAGCATAAATGTACATACGTACGAATATACGAAATAAAAGCCTACGGCAAGGTTGCACTAGGTGCCACCAAGCTCGATACATGTACTAAGTTACAGTCTGATCACATACTCAACTAGCAGTTCTCCATCCCCAAGTTTAAACATGTGAAAGATACTAAGAGAAGTTTAAAATATTTGAAGCATATGGAAGGCACATAGAAATATGTGAGATATTTCAGTTATAAATAGTTATATTGATATTGTTCATGTGCGATTCATTATCATGTGCGATAAGTAAAGTTTGTAGTTTGTACTTGCCTCGAGCAAGACAATGCAATGAAAATGTAGAGAAGAAGCATGGTGTCCTGTCACTGTCAAAAGGATATAACAATCTTAATTTTCTATTCTATGTTCAAGACTTTAAGCTACTAAACACTACTATTGCGACACGACTTCTAACTAGGACCTCTAGCTAAGTTATGACTTAGCATAACATACCAATTTGGGTGGCACTACACCTATAAAAACACTTTATTCCTTAGAATCTTAACACTATGATGGCGGGCAAAGCTAAGGCACTTAAATACTAAAAACAGGAACTACCACACAAAGGATAATTGGTCAATTATAAATTCGGACTGTCCATTATGTTCCAATAATTATTTAGGTAGTAATAAAGCTTCAAGAAATATGAAATAAAATCCCAAAATTATCCATGTTAATCGTAATAATTTACTATAATTTTATGGAATTTTAAACTGCTGTGGATATTTATCAAAAATCAGAAAACGTACGAATCTTAAAAGTAGATTCTGAATACCTATTTTTACAGTGATAAATATGTAAATTAAATTTTGGAAAAATTGTATTAAATTAGATAAATTAACATAGTATTTAATTATGATTTTTTTTGAATTTTTACTTTATTTAAAGACTGTTTAAAAAATAGAATACAATAAGGTACAGTTTTTGAAAATAAATAATTATTTTTTAATGTATTTGTCCACGTATACGAAATTGAACTAAATTTCAAATACGGGACCCAAGGCCATGAATCAAGTCCAATATGACTTGTACAGGTCTTGAATGTATTTGGGCTCACTTGAGTCCACACAACCCATGCTAGATTTCGGCTCAAATGGCCGTACTTAACAAAATATGTACAAATACAAAATTAAATACATAAGCAAAAACATGTTAAAATAATATTATAATATATTAATACTATAAATTATCACAATAATAATATTATTAATAATATTATAACATATGTATTTTACAGTAAAATATACAGTACTATATATTTATATATATACATATACATAATACATCATATATATATATATATATATATATATATATATATATATATATATATATATATATATCTATATATATATATATATATAATATATA
>JANAVB010001866.1:0-23254 GCA_029216955.1 Iris pallida
TAGACAGTGTCTGCATGGATACTTGTTTGCTGTCGCACAGTGCTACTTATATAGTGCTTGCGTGGATGCTTTCTTGCTGATGCGCAGTGCCACTAAACAAAGCCTGTGCGGAAGCTTGCTAAGTGATGCGCACTGTCACCGAAAGAGTGCCTGCACATTTTACTTCTTGTAAAAAATACTTGCATTTTCCTGACTATTATCTTGTTCATGTGCAGTTCCCATGACCATGCCTCTTTTTGACGAGGTCCTCTTCAACTAATCGGTCTACGCACTAGGTATAAATATCGATGAGGCGATTGTCAATCCTGCCAAGAGGTTGGTCACCTGAGACCAACCGGAGTAATGGCTGGCCAAGATACATGATCAACAGTATCCCTTCTTTTGTCGTAGGATGGACCGAGGCAAGTTTTCCTCTCCCTTTGATGTCGGGCTTGAAATGCTAAAGCCTCGGTTCCACTTTGGTGACCAGCTGTCTTTGAAAGAGACAAACGTCCTAGCGATTAAGAGGGACTGGTATTTTGAGAACGACGACCTCGCCTTATATGTTCCATCAACTGATTGGCACCTACCGCTCTCGGTTTTCTTCTGCTTCGTCGAAAAGCGACGTATGGATTGGGAATTGGCCCCGGAGCAAGGGGTTTAATGACTGGCCATTTTAAGGTGGACACGCATTCTAAGAGAAAGGATACTTTCAAATGTGTCTGCGACGGTCCATCACGCACTTTACAGGTGTTGCTTCCTGGTCACCGGTTTAGCAATTTTACCTCGGATGTACATCCGTTCCGGGCTTCTCTTTTCGCCAATCGGCTTCTAGTAACAGGATGCACATATCCGAAAGGATCCTTCCGGGTCGAAGGTTGGATCCATCGTGAGGCTAAATGGCACGAATTAATCGAATGGGTATTGGGTAGGTTCAAGACAGCAGAAAGGTATCGGCTTGCGTCGTGCTATAAGGGCCACTGAACAGGGTATAGAGATCAATCAGCCCCTGTTCATGGCATTGCTGGAGATATGTAATCACCACACTGGCACTTCCTATACTTCATGTAGAGAGATGGGCTATCCCTCCATGAGATGTACGCCATCTTGAAGTTGCCTTGGGGTGAAGAGTCGTATGATGAATATACTCCTAGCAAAGACGAGTTTTTGGGGTTGGAGAACAAGTACCCTACCATGATAGCAGTGTACAAAGAACTACTTTGCCATCATCAAGTATGTGTACAACAGGACTCTGCGAAGACTCATCACACATTTCTGCTTGAAAAGACTATATCTTCACGCAAGAACCGTCAAAGCCGGGGAAGGTCTGTATCAGCCCTTTCAGTAGATGTTGAAGGGAATCCCACCACCATAGTACATAACTACTTCAGCCAGAACTTGACCGTCTTGAGTCCGAAAGCGGTGCTGGCTGCTTTCTTGATGATATGGCTGTGTAAGGCCGTGGTGCCTGGAGGTTCTGGCTCGGTGGGGCAGATTAATCGAGAACTCATTATATAGGCTGTAAAATTGGTCTTTGGGCATCCACTGGCTTTGCTCCCAGCCATGGTGTGTAATACCTACGAGGTCTGCGGGAGCTCTCGAGGAAAATAATAATGCAGAGGGAGAGACAGTGAATTCCGTCGAGATGAAATCCTTTACCATTATTTGATGGCTTGTTTGGCGTTACACCGCCTAGGTTTGATAGCTCCTAACACTATTAAGGGTTATGAGGAGAGAGATGCGACGCTACGTAACTACTAACGGGCGAAATGGCTTCACCAGGGCATCCCCTTCTGTAGGTGGGTGTTAGGCCATTTGGATGGCTATGATTTCAACTGGGTTTCACCCTCTTATAGGGATTATCTTACAAACAATGAGCTCGTAGATCAGGGCGGGGAGAAGCGCAGTCTGATCCTCGGTGCTTTTCGTTGGCTGCAGTCCATTCGTCCCTCATACTTAGTGTATCGTAATTAGAATCGAGTATATCTGGAGCCCTATCTACCGAGTCAGTTTGCACGAAAGTTCGGCTATAGCCAGACGATGATGAATAACCCAAGCTCTTACCTTGGTTATCAGGAAAGTTTGCTGGATGGCACCCGTGCGTGGTTTTATTACAATGTCGGGTGCACTGGAGCGAATTTTACGATCCCTGTAATGCGAGGGGAGACCCACATCATGTATTCCACTATGAAGTTTCACTGTTTGGAGAATAACTTCTCGTCGGGCTATGATCGAGAAGGGAGTCTGATTGAGGGGACAAAGTTGGAGGCACCTCAGTCGGCCATTGTGTGTCTCCGAGAGCTTGCATCATCGAATGGTAGGTCCTCGGATGGTTCTAGTACTTCTCGAAAAATAAAAGAGGATACCGCGTCCTTGAGTACCTCATCCAAACATCGAACTCCTTCGGAGGTGAGTTCTCCTCCTACTAAGAGAACCAAACGGGCTGTACCCAGACATAGCGGATCTATGCGACAGTCTTCACCGCGGCAGAATACTCCGCCTGTTGAATCTTCTTCACAAGTATACATTAATCCTTTTATTCTGGTTTTAATCCCATGCTTTTCGCTTATTGTTGTTTCGTTTGTACATGCAAAGAGGGAGTCTGGGTGGTCAGAGATACTCAGGGAACTTTTTAAGAAGCCCGCTCCTGGGTGTCCCTACTGCATTCAAAGGTTAGGGTTACAACCCCTGCGCCTGCCAAAAGTTCTTCTTTGAGAAGGGAAGAAGGAATCGCCTATGTTGTGGGTCCTTTGAATGTCGAGGCGCGTACAAGCATGAATTCTAAGAAGGCTAGTGTCCCAGGGAGAACCCGACAACTACAGCCACTAAGGTTGCTGACTCGAAAGATGTTTTTTTGCCTGCCCCTTTTCAGTATGAGACTTGGGACTTTTCGGAGCTAATTGCTTCACATCAGCGAGAAACTTTCATTGAGGCAACTGCGAACGAGTCTATCATGATACCCGGTATTAGTCTTGCAGTGGCCAAAGGCATGACTCCAGAACCTACATCCGAGATGTACCGAACAGTTGAATATACTAAAGGCATTGCCCGGGGTTCCTTACTGAATCTCCTACACATACTGAGGAAGTAGCTGAAGAGAACCCAGACATTTTGGAAGGTGAGGAGGATCAAGCAGCCGATGAATTACCCCTGAAAGACATCAAAGATCCGTACCAAGGGCCGGTCGAAGAGACCACTGAAAGGTTGACAGCGGAAGCCATTGAAGAGTTAGCTGGCAAAGTCATTGAGGAGCCGATCAAGGCTACTATTGAACAGTTGGTCGAAGAGGCTATTATGAAAGCTGTCGAGGAGGCCATTGAAGAGCTGGCCAATATGGTCATTGGAGAAGCAACCTAGGAGACCATGGAAGTGCAGGTAAAGGAAACTGCTAACGAGTTGGTCGATGAGGAGCCAGTCGATGTGGCCATTGGAATGGCGATCGAGGAGGCTACTGACAAGCCGGTTGACACAACCACTAAAATGGTTGTCGAGAAAACTGCCGACAAGTTTGTCGAAAAAACTATTGACAAGCCGGTTGTTGAGGAGTTGGTCGATGTAGCCACCGAGATGGCCGTCGAGGAGGCCGATGAAGCACCGATCGAGAAGACCGCTAATGCACCGGTTGCTGACAAGCCAGTCGGACAAGTACTAACGAGTCGGTTGTTGTGACCACTGACGAGCCGGTTGGAGGAATAGGAGTTGGCTCGATAATGAAGGGGCCTTCACCTCCAGGAGGTTCCGCTCCGGTACTTATGGCTAGTGTCGCCATTTCTTTGGCGGGCTCATCCTCAATGACGGCTGCTCCCGTCTCAACCGTACCCTCTGGTCGTGTAATGACTGCGGCGACTGTTGCTCATGTTTCAGAGCCTTCCGTGACAGTGCCTCCACTGACCCTAATGACTATGGCTGACGGTGATTATTTTGCCAACCTATTCCTTGGCACCATTTATAATGCTTTTAAGCACGGTGTAGAGGTTGTCTTGGAGCAAAATCGAACGTTTACGCTGGCATGGTCTACAGTAATGGCCCAGTTGGTGGCACTGTACGAGTATCCTGGATATGAGGCAAAAGCTGATGCCCTGGAGGCCTCTCTGATAGAGTTAGAAGCTGCTACCTTGGAGCTTCAAGGCCTTGAGCATAACATCTCGGCCATAGCGGATGCAGAGTTAGAGAAGATGGCTGCTGAACTCTTCCTTCTTGAACTGGAGCGAGAAACTGTTGCCAACAGGATCGTTGAGATCGAGTCGGAAATCATCAAAGTGACTACCGTCTAGAAAGCCTACGTTTGTCGCCAATCTTTCCTGGAGGTGCGAAGCCCTTTGCGAGCAAATTCGGCATTTGGAAAAGACCTTGGCCCTCGCAGAAAGTAAGCTCGAGAAATCGAAGGAGCAGCAGGGATCCCTTCACTAATTATCCGAAGCCCTAGCTCAGGAGAAGGAAAGTGCTGGTGCCTGACAGACAGAGTTGGAGACTGCATTCCAAGGAATGTCCCATCTTAGGGATGAGGCGGCCAGACGTACAGAAGCAGAGCACAGGGCCAAAGAGTCTGTTGGACACAGGGTTGCCTTCCTGCGGAGTCGGATCCATGAGTTGATTCGCCGACCCACATAGACAACAGTTTGTATGTCTTCTTTTTTTTGTTCCCCTCTATTAGAGGGTTTTCCATTTTGATGTAGTAGAACTTCTTTTATGAATACAAAAAAAAAGTTGTCCTTATTTATTGCTCACATATTGTGAATTCTTTGTAATAGCGTAACTCTGTTGGGGATGTGGTGTTTACTCAGAGATAATATGGACATGGTGAACAACAATTTTTGTGGTAGAACTTTCCTTACTCAGAGGTTATGTGGACATGGTAGGAATAGATTCTGGGGGATGTATAGAATGACTCAGAGGTAATATGGACGTAAAATATTGTATAGATGGATATGACAACACTAGATTTGTCATGGAGAAATGTCTACACAGAGATAATATGGACATGGTAGGCATGAACTTTGTTGGTGTATAGAAAAATAACTCAGAGGCAATATGGACTTGGATTTTTTTATCAGGGAAATGAGGAAGGGATGACTTCGTTAATAAAATCCATAAACATCTGCGGGGGATGTGGAAATACATAGTATTTTAGACCTCAGACATAGTATTTCTTTAGGAATTTGCCATTTATCGGCATCATTAGCAAATCACTGTTAGGTTTGGCTAGCCGGTAAGCACCATTCGAATAGATTGTCTCTATGACGAACGATCCTTCCCACTTAGGTTCAAACTTTCCAGCAGTCTTATGGATCATCACCATCGGTCTTCGAACTGATAAGACGAGGTCGCCCACTTGGAATGCCCTTTCCTTGACCTTTTTTGAAGAACCCGAAAATATGAGCTTGATAGATTTTGATACGCTATTGATCTAGCAGACGCTTCTCGTCCAATGCTTCCAACTCTTGCAACCGACGGTGTTGATTGTCTTCATCTGTCAGCTGGTTAGAGATAGCTTCCCGTAGAGACAGAATCTGGATCTCCAGAGCGAGTACCGCCTCACTACCGTAGACGAGAGAGAATGATGTATTGCCAGTGGGTGTCTGAATGGTTTTTTGGTAAGCGCATAGGTATTTGCCGAGTTTTTCATTCCAATCACGCTTATTGGAAGATACGACTTTCTTGAGCAGCTTGGCAATTGTCTTGTTGAATGCTTTGGTTAGCCCATTCGCTGCAGGATTGTAGGCCGTCGATGCTGCATTCTGTATCCGATTTTTATCACAAACCCGATGGAAAGCGTGGCTTACAAACTGAGGGCCATTGTCATGGATAATCCTTCGAGGAACTCTGAAGCGGTAGATGACATGATGATTAACAAAGCTGATCACATTAAAGATTTTCACCTCTGCCCACTTGGTAAAGTAGTCGATAATGGTAAGGATGAACCGGTGACGTTTGGAGGATGGCAGGCTAATTGGCCCAATAATATCCATTTCCCATGCTTTAAACGGCCAGGTGGCCGCAGTGGATTGTAGGAACTTAGAAGGTTGGTAGATGAAGTCAGCATGCAGCTGACATATCCAGCACTTCTTAGCATAATCAACGACATATGCCAGCATAGTGGGCTAGTAGTAGCCTGTACGACACAGTCGCTCCTGTAACTTAGGACCAGGCTGGTGAGCTCCACAAGTACCATCGTGTGCCTCCTATAGTGCTTCCTTTGCTTCAGCATTAGATAGACACCGAAGGAGAATTCCATCGATACAACATTTTGGTAGATGTGTCATAGAAGAACCGGAGTGAGCGCATTTTGATAAAATTGGCTTCCTTCGAGTCTTTGTGTAGGATTCCGTATACTACATAGTCTATGAACGGGAATCCTCAGTCTCGAATGCCAACATTAGTGTCTGTCTATACAGAGTAACTCAGACACGTATGTACATTGTTCTTCAGGTAAACCAGTTCCCGACCCATCACTGTGACGGAGTACTGGGTTCCGACTGGAGCTGCCAGAGATACGCCTAGACCGGCTAGGGCATCGGCCTCCAGATTTTGCAATCCAGGTACATATTCTATAAAGAACCATTTAAAGGTAGAAACAATGTCGATTGTCGCATGATGGTAAGGGACCAGGTCTTCGTGTCGAACCTCGTATTGGCCTCGTACCTGTCTAAGTTTCAAGTCGCCATAGGCCTCCAGGTAGTCAACCCCTAACTGTTTGGCAAGTTAGAGTCCGATGATGAGAGCATTGTATTCAGCAACCTTATTGGTACATGATTCCATTAAAGAAAATGCATAGTGGATGACTAGACCATCATGAGTGATGAGGACTACTTTGACCCTACGATAATTTTGCCCTTAGGGCCTGTTATTGAACAGCCGTCGAAGAACATTCGCCAGACAGGATTATCTTAGACCGCATTAGACTCTAGGACTTAGTCAGGAATGCCATCGTAAAGCTTTGACGTTTCGGGCACAGGATGTGCCGCCAAGAAGTCAGCTAATGCTTGACCCTTAACCGTCGTTTGTGGGACGAATACCATATCATACGGCATCAGGAGGATTGCCCCATGTGGCTAACCGTGAGTTTACCGCACCGGGCTATGTCATAAGGACTCTGAGGGGATTGACTCTATAGATGACGTAAATTGTCTGTGCATCCACATAACGACACATCTTTTGGATGGTGAAGACTAAAGCGAGGCATTCATTTTCAATAGGATTGTACCAATATTCGGCACCAATCATGGTCCTGCTCGGATAGTAGATTGCATGTTTATGGCCTTTGTTGCTTTTCTGGGCTAGCAAAGCGCCCAGAGAATGGTCCATGGCTTTAACATATAGTAGGAAGGGCCTTCCCATGATTGGTGCTACCACGACTAGTGGGCTGGTGAGATATTTCTTGATGTCGTCGAATGCGCACTAGCACTCTTCGATCCATATATAAGAAACCCCTTTCTTTATTAGCTTGATGAATGGTTGACATCTTTATTGCCAATCCGAACAGCCACAGGTTGTGCTCTACCCTGCTTAATAACTGCTTCATTAGCCATATTGGAGTGGGGGAGCTGTGCACCTGACAAGGAGAATATATATATATATATATATATATATATATATATATATATATATATATATATATATATATATATATATATATATATAAGTGTGGGTATGTGAGTATCAATGAACCCACATACACATGGCAGTATTGGTGGTTGTGTGCAGTAGTATCATAAACTCCAGTAGCCAGTATGAGCAAATGGGCTCACTTTTAGATAGAATCTCATTTATGAGGAATTCAATGCTTGAAATCCATAAAGGTTGAAGAAAAGTTTTAGGCCTTTGGCGTTTCCTGGTTTATATTCTCTTCTTCATCCGATAGGCACGCTTCTTTATCGTTTGAGTTTGCATCAGAACTGTATTATTTGAGCTAGTCCTGGGGGTCGCAATTCCCCCATCCATAACTACATCTCTCTCTCTCTCTCTCAATGTTGGTTTATGTTAAATGTAGGAAGGGTTTTTGTACTTTATCCTATGAACTTTACAGGTTTTCTTACTGTTGGAGTGGGTGGGGTCCCAACCTATGTGGAGGGGTCCCAAACTATGTGGAGAAGACCCCAGAGTGCGATGAGCGCCGTCTGTGTGTCAGAGAATCTCAGGGAGGTGACGAGGCCAGTCGGAGAAGCCGAAGAAGCTCGGGAGCTGCCAGAGGAGCTGCTGGAGAGAGGGGGCAGAGTTCAGGCCGAACTCTGCCCCAGGGGAGAGTTCTGGTCGAACTCTGCCTCCCTGTTCCAGAACCTTGCTGGAAGCAGAACACAGAGTTCTGGCCGAACTCTGTGCCAGGACAGAGTTCTGGCCGAACTTTGAGTGTCGGGGCTGAAGCATTTTTCAGGGTGATTTAATCACCGTTGGATCGTATCCTACGGTCCAGATTTTGCTGCGGATTAGGGGGATTTATACATGGTATTCCTAACCCTAATCACAACACAACATTGAAGAACAAGAGGGAGAAAAGAGGCAAGAGTGCCATTGCAACTTTTGGAGAGAAGAAGGAGGATTGAAGGCCATTTTCGAAGGAGGATCGTGTTCGAGTAATCTCTACTCGTCGTCCTTGTTCTTCGTAGCCTTGTAATCATTATTCTTGCTTCTAAGGGTTGTGGGGATCCGATTTGGATCGGAGAAGTTTGTAGAGGGTGTAATCCTTTATTTCATTAGAGAAGGATTCTCAGGGTTGGACTCCGATCATTCCGTGGTTTTTCCCGCATTCCACGTCAAAAATTCTTTATGTTTGCATGGTTTGTTTTGGTGTTTTGGTTCGTGCGTTGTTTTGCTCGATTCTCTCGCAGGTACTCTCTATTTTGGGGAAAGGTTTTTGCGTTTCTTTCCCAACAAAGTGGTATCAGCAGAGCCAGGTTCTGGAATTCAGAAGGGTGTCTAGAGTTGACAAGAAAACTAGAGAGGAGAGATGGACGCGAAGCCGGTGCGCATGGTAAACCTGAACGGCACCAACTATCACTATTGGCGGAGCAAGATGAAGGATTTGATGTTCGTCAAGAAGCTGCATCTGCCCGTATTTGCATTCGAGAAGCCCAGTGATAAATCCCAGGAGGACTGGAAATTTGAGCATATACAGGTGTGCGGATATATCAGGCAGTTCGTTGACGAGAACGTGTACAACCACGTTGCCAATATTGAGCACGCGAAGACGTTATGGGATAAGCTGAAATCTTTGTACGCGAAGAAGATCGGGGTAAACAAGTTGTTCCTGATCCGGACGATGATGGGTCTGCGGTACAAAGATGGGGCGTCTATTACGGATCACTTGAGTGATTTCCTGGGCGTGGTTGACCAGTTGTCTTCAATGGGAATCAAGTTCGACGACGAGGTTTATGGACTATGGCTGCTGTGTATATTGCGAGACTCATAGGAGACCGTACGAGTATCTATGATCGCTTCTGCTCCAGAGGGCGTGGTCAGTCTGGAGTTTGCCAAGAGCGGGGGGCTGAATGAAGGGATGCGGAGACGTTCTCAGGTCACTTCATCCACATCCCGCCACTCAGAGGCACTAGTTTCAGAGAGCCACGGAAGGGGCAAAAGCAGGGGTCCAGGTGGGGGCAGAGACAAGAGCAGGGGGAAGTCCAAGGGTCGGTACGAGGACTCGGAGTGTTACCATTGTGGCAAGAAGGGCCACATCAAACGGAATTGTTTCGCTTGGAAGAGAGAGAAGAAAGGCGACAAGGGGAAGCAAGACGAGAACACTACAACGGCGACCTCGATACATGGAGGCGATGTGATCGTTGTAGGTGATGAGGTTATCACAAACCTCGCCTGCGATGACAATTCTTGGCTAGTGGACTCAGGAGCTTCGGCGCATGTATCTCACAACAGGGCACTATTTGCCACTTATACGACATGCGACTGTGGAGTGTTGAAGATGGGCAATGGAAATATGTCGAAGGCGGTTGCCGTTAGAGATATGCATTTGAGAACGAAGACGGGTGCGGTTCTTGTTCTCAAAGATGTTCGTCATGTCCCTGATATCCGTTTCAACCTGGTGTCGGTTGGAAGGTTGGATGACGAGGGATTCTTCGGTCTCTTCGGGAATAGTCAGTGGAAGCTTTCCAGAGGTTCGATGGTGATTGCCAGAGGAAGCAAGAAGTCCGGTCTCTACTATATATAGGGGAGCTCACAGGGAGCACAAAAGGTGAACGCAGACAGTGATGCGTCTTTCGAGTTGTGGCACAGGCGGCTCGGCCATATCAGCGAGAAGGGGTTGAGCTACTTGGTGAACAGGAAGGTGATTCCAGGGCTCAAGTCTACAAAGTTGGAGAAGTGCACGCACTGCTTAGCTGGGAAGCAAAATAGGGTGTCTTTCCAAAGTCACCCAAGTTCAAGGAAGCCGGCGTTGCTCGAGTTGATTCACTCGGATGTCTGCGGTCCTATGAAGGTAAAATCTATTTGTGGTGCATCTTACTTTGTAACTTTTATTGATGACTGTTCCAGGAAGGTTTTGGTCTATGCCTTAAAGACCAAGGATCAGGTGCTGCCTACTTTCAAAGAGTTTCAGGCCTCTGTTGAAAGAGAGACGGACAAGAAGTTATTGTGTGTTCGGTCTGACAATGGCGGTGAATACATTGGTCCCTTTGATGCTTATTGCAGAGATCAAGGGATACGACTCCAGAAGACTCCGCCCAAGACACCTCAGCTCAATGGTGTAGCGGAGCGCATGAACAGGACGCTGATGGAGAGGATGCGGTGTTTGCTGTCAGAAGCAAACTTGTCGGGCAGTAATTGGGGTGAGGCACTTCTCACAGCTTCTTATGTTATTAATTTGTCTCCTAGTGTTCCTTTGCAGGGTGATGTGCCTGACAAAGTATGGTACGGCAAAGAGCCGTCATACAATCACCTGCGAGTGTTTGGCTGTAAGGCCTTCGTGCATGTACCGAAGGACGAGAGGTCCAAACTTGAGCCGAAGACGAGGCGATGTGTCTTTGTCGGCTACGGTCGGGATGAGTTTGGATATAGACTCTACGACCTGGTGGGAAGAAAGCTCTACAGAAGAAGGGACGTGGTATTCATCGAGGATCAGACCATGACCAACACTCAGGATTTCGAGACGCCTTCTGAGGCTGAGGAATTGCCTGAGTTAGAGTCATTTCGCTTCGAGCAGTTTCCATAGAACATCGCAGAGGATCCAATTATAGGGGAGCCAGTACATGGAGTTGCTCCCAACCTTGATCATCAGCCTGCTGATGGTGGTCAGGGTGTCCCTCAGGAGGATGAGCATGTTGGGGTGGCAGTTTCTGAAGGGGAGGAGGCTGTTGGTATACAGCCAGCACCAGTGGCTCCACTGAGAAGGAGCGACAGAGAGCGTCAACCATCTACGAGATACTCACCGGGTGAGTATGTGCTATTGACAAACGGAGGAGAGCCCGAAAGTTTTGCAGAGGCTATGGAAGACGAACACAGGCATGAGTGGATGGAGGTTATGCAGGAGGAGATGAGTTCCTCACATGTCAATTCCACTTATGAGCTGGTGTGGTTTCCAAAGGGCAAGAAGGCTTTGAAGAATCGATGGATGTTTAGAGTGAAGCAGACGGATGATGCTACTCGTCCTCGATACAAAGCGAGGCTGGTAGTTAAAGGCTACGGTCAGCGGAAAGGCATAGATTATGATGAGAACTTTTTGCCTGTCGTCAAGCATTCATCTATTCGGGTGGTGCTAGCATTAGCAGCCAGTCTCGACTTGGAGGTCGAGCAGATGGACGTGAAGACGGCATTCCTCCATGGTGATCTTGAGAAGGAGTTATACATGGAGCAGCCGGAGTGATTCTGTTAGAAGGGCAAGTCACATTTGGTCTGCCGGTTGAGGAATAGCTTGTATGGTCTGAAGCAGGCTCCGAGGCAGTGGTACAGGAAGTTCGAGTCGTTTATGGGGGAGCATGGTTATGCACGGACGACGTTGGATCAATGTGTATTTGTAAGGTATTTTGCCGATGATGATTTCATTATTTTATTGCTCTATGTTGATGATATGCTATTAGTGGATCGGAATGCCACTAGGATAGTGGAGTTGAAGCGCCAACTGGGCACGGCCTTCTCTATGAAGGATTTGGGCGCAGCGAAGACTATTCTTGGGATAGAGATCAGCCGAGAGAGAGAGAGTCCAAGCTGCTACATTTGTCCTAAAAGAAGTACATTCACCGGGTACTTCAGCGTTTCGGTATGGACGGGTCGAAGAAAGTGAGTTGCCCCCTTGCGGCCCACTTTAAGTTCACTAAGGAGCAGTGTCCATCTACCGAGGACGAAAAGGATGATATGGAGCGGGTTCCATATGCTTCAGCTGTAGGGAGCCTTATGTATGCTATGGTGTGTACGAGGCCAGATATCGCTCATGCAGTTGGCACAGTTAACAGGTATCTTTCAAATCCCGGAAGGGTATATTGGAGTACGGTCAAGTAGATTCTACGATACCTTCAGGGCACTGCCGATTGGAGACTTTTCTTTGGTGTTGATGAGCCGAAGCTGGTTGGGTATACCGACGCTGATATGGTTGGAGATGTAGACATGAGACGATCGACTTTGGGCTATGTGATGATGTTTGCCGGAGGAGCGGTATCGTGGCAGTCGCGGTTGCAAAGTGTGTTGCCTTGTCGACGAAGGAGGCGGAATACATTGCGGCGACGGAGGCTTGCAAGGAGCTGCTGTGGATGAAGAAGCTGTTGCAGGAAATGGGGTTGAAGCAAGTGCAGTATCCTTTGCTTTGCGACAGTCAGAGTGCTATTCACCTTGTGAAGAACCAGACATTTCATAGTCGGTTCAAACACATCGAGACTCGGTATCATTGGATACGGGATGTGGTTGAAAAGAAGGACGCGGTGCTTGAGAAGGTTCATACTGATGACAATGGAGCGGACATGCTCACGAAGGTTCTTCCGAGGGAGAAGTTTGAGTACTGCAGGCAGATCGTCGGGATGACGACCTCCTCCACCTAGTTGTGAAGGGGAAGATTTGTTGGAGTGGGTGGGGTTCCCAACTTATGTGGAGAAGACCCCGGAGTGCGACGATCGCCATCTGTGTGTCAGAGAAGCTCGGGGAGGTGACGAGGCCAGTCGGAGAAGCCGAAGAAGCTCGGGAGCTGCCAGAGGAGCTGCTGGAGAGAGGGGGCGCTGAACTCTGCCCCAAGGGAGAGTTCTGGCCGAATTCTGCCTCCCTGTTCCAAAACCTTGCTGGAAGCAGAACACAGAGTTCTAGCCGAACTCTGTGCCAGGACCGAGTTCTAGCCGAACTCTGTGTGTCGGGCTGAAGCATTTTTCAGGGTGATTTAATCACCATTGGATCGAATCCTACGGTCCAGGTTTTGCTGCGGATTAGGGGATTTATACATGGTCATTCCTAACCCTAATCACAACACAACATTGAAGAACAAGAGGGAGAAAAGAGGCAAGAGTGCCGTTGCAAGTTTGGGAGAGAAGAAGGAGGATTGAAGGCCATTTTCGAAGGAGGATCGTGTTCGGGTAATCTCTACTTGTCGTCCTTGTTCTTCGTAGCCTTGTAATCATTATTCTTGCTTCTAAGTGTTGTGGGGATCCGATTTGGATCGGGAGAAGTTTGTAGAGGGTGTAATCCTTTATTTCATTAGTGAAGGCTTCTCAGGGTTGGACTCCGATCGTCCCGTGGTTTTTCCTGCAAGGGTTTTCCACGTCAAAAATTCTCCGTGTTTGCGTGGTTTGTTTTGGTTCGTGCGTTGTTTTGCTCGGTTCTCTCGCAGGTACTCTCTAGTTTGGGGAAAGATTTTCGCGTTTCTTGCCCAACACTTACTTGTAACCTGGCAAAGTTAAGTTGGTTTCAGTCCAATCTAAAACATTCTAATAGTTAGTAATCTATTTAATGCCAAAACTGTGCATTAAATAATTTGAATTGCTTATTCTTCGGAAGTAAGATTTTAGCCTCACTAGAGTCTAATATTACTTGCTTTATTAGTGCTTCATATTCAACCATGTATTTTTAGTTTTGCCTATTTAATGCCAAACCCGAGCATTAATTATTTTGAACTTCTTAATAATTTTTTATGGTTTGATCAATATATAACAGTTTTTGAGCAACGATGTATTAACCTCACGAACGAGAAATTCTATGAAGGTATTTTTAGTCTTACACGGAGTTCCCTACTCTACCAACTATTTTAGGCATTACTATTTTATGCATGTTGTTTGTAGAAAGTTATCATCTACAAGGGAAAGTTCCATGTAATGTTATCATTCCAAAGTTACCTTTGCTGCACTCATTGTGCAGTAACTTGGAAATGTAAAGGCACAATATAAATGGCATTATCTTGATTCCATCAATTCAAACAACTTTGTAAGTTCCTATTTGAAAATAAGTAGAAATTCAGCCATGTCAGTATCATAGCAAATAATGATAGCAAGTACATGCAAGTACTTTCGATTGCTCAGCCTCTATACGTCAGTATCATTTTTTGGGTATCAATTTTGGATTTGTTTTTTGAAGATCGATTTTTGAGTTTGGTTGTTTCAATGGGCTATGAAGAGGAAGCAATGTTGCCTAATTTTGCTTTGGCAATAGACATTTGGTCATGTTTGCCATATCACATGGCTTTGATTGTTTGGTGCATATGTTGCTGGGTTTTTTGACTTTGTAATTGAGCTAAAATTTTGGGTCTGTGTTCCTAACTACATTGTCCCTAATGGTGTATCAGTTTCATAAAGAGTTTGGCCTTCTCTGGGTATTAATTCCACACTTGAAATTTAAGAGTATTAGTAGAACTTGGAGTATCAGTTCCATAATGGGAGGAATTATTTATTGGCTACACATTCGGGTTGCAAATATTTTTCAAGAAGCCTTTACTAAATTCTGAGCCCATACTTTCTTTATCAAATTTCTATGTCCGAGTTATTTTTTCTATGTTATACTCTTGTTGAGTATCAGTGGATTATTTTGTTGACTATTATTTGTCTCAAATATTTGTTGACCCGAGCCGCATAAACCTTATGCGGCTCAATCTATGTGCTTTATGCGGCCCAGAATATAGAATCTATGCGGCTCAAAAGTCCCCAAGCTACATACGGCCAAAAGGAGACTGCGACTTAAGTCGCATGAGTCTTATACGGCCCAGCATGGCCGAACACCTAAAAGACCTTTGCGGCTCAAAATGACTCGAGCAGACTGATCCTATCCTGCAATAGGACATGTGGCAGGCTGACCAAGTCTCAACCACCCAGATTTGCTGCAACAAAATCTCAACAAGTCACCAGCTGGCGGTCAAAGAGCGGGTCTTTATGTGCTGTTGTAGCCACGTGGTCACGTGGCCATCTATGCGGCTCAAGATATCTATTGTTATAAATAGCAGGGTACCACACCCATGCAAAAGGCTGGCAACCTACGAAGGGAAATTTTTTCAAGAGCAAGGATCGTGTCAGATAGTCCAAGGAGTAAGGCAAAGTTGCTACACTTTCCCGAGCCTCCATCGTCACCCCCAGAATCAAAAACTTAACAACTATAATTAGATTGTTTCCTAGGATTTCTTTCAAGGCTTTCTCTTGTACAAGCGAGTTTGCAATCAAGTTCAATTCCTCTATAATTCTCGTTCTTGATATTTAATGGCAAAAACGATGGAGATTCTGCTGGGGACATCCTTCTCCTCTGATGATAAGTTGGTGACGCAATCTGACGCGTCCAAGCTCGGCTCTACGCAGCAAATGCTCGTGGTTCGTTTTGACCAACGAGCATTCGAAGAAATGCTCTCTAAAGGGAGCGCCAGCCCATCATAGAAGCGAGCCAACCCAAAGAGTACCCGCAGGACGTTGAAGCGCAGAACTGTTGCCCCCGACCAGCTTCTCGAAGAAGCTCCTTCTGCGGCCCAAGACGGGGATCAAAGCTCTTCTGCGGCCTTGCTTCCGACCCACTGTCCCCAAATCCAGCAAAAGAAAATACTACAATGCTGAGTTTTCGGGGGCACAAGGGAAATCCATGCGAACAAGGAAGAGGCCGCAAAAGAGAGATGAGCAGTCTGCATATGCGGCAGCCAACTCTGGCCGCAGGCGGATGGCCCATGCGGCAGTCAACTCTGGCTGCGGGCGGATGGCCCATCCGTCAACTCTGGCCGCAGGAAGATGGCCCATGCGGCAGCCAACTCTGGCCGTAGGCAGATGGCTCATGCGGCAGCCAACTCTGGCCGCAGGCAGATGGCCCATGCGACAGCCAATCCTGGCCACAGACAGGATGTCTCATGCGGCCCTGTCAGAAGCTCTGTGTTTGACCGTCACTCATGCGGTGCCGACTCCATGCTGCCCATTGAGAATGTAGAATATTCCAATCTGGACTCTTCTTATTATGCACCTTCAGGTGCTAGATCGAAGAAGTCAAGGGTAGTACGGGCCCAACAAGTCCAGTCAACTGTCTATGTTGCTGACTGTCAGCGGGCTCCGTTAACTGTTATACGGGCTCCTGATGGAAAGTTGTACAGAACCACCCGCGTCCAGTCCCTAAGGACTAACGAACAGGGTGGGTCTCAAAAGTCTCCATCCAACGATCGAGAGCAAGTGCTTTTACTAGCCTTGGATCAGGGAGCAAATATGATACCTACGCACCCGTGTGCTCGGGATACCCGAGTCCGCAAATTGGATGCAAAGGTAGATCAGTCTGCTATCGACTTGCGAGAGGTGATTACTCACAAACGCAAGGAGAAAGAAGCAACCTTGGCATGTGATGAGCCCTTTTCGGGATGTCGTTGCACCCAGGTCATCATCAACTGCTGCTGCGACAAGTAAGCAACACCTGAAGATCTGCAGTCCGTTTTTCAATGACTGCACCAGCCAGCACCTGTCCGACAACAACTTGAGGAACATGTGCAAATCCCGGGAGACGAGGAATTCCCTTTCGCCACTTGTAATTCAACTCGGAAGGTTCTTCCCAGCAAGGGAGGAAAGAAGACAGGCTCTTCCAGCCCAGCAATCTCAGCCAGCACTGCAAGGAAACTCTCGTCTGGAGGGTTGCCACCGACAGCCACAGGGGGTGTCTACCTAGGCACTCGATCCAGAAAGAAGCTTCAATACCTGGGGGTGCATCCTCGACCTCCCTGGGGGTAGATGAAGTCGGGGTAGCATCCCTCAATATATGCGACAATTCGGTGTTCCAAGAGCATACACAGGGGGTAGCGATCCACTGGAATTATAAAATAGATATGGACGTCCCTGAGGGTGACCGGCTTCGCCAAGACGTTGTGGCTTCCTGCGCAGGGGGTAGCACCCCTTCCGAGTCCGAGGAAGAGGACATTCTGACGTTCCCCGACGATTTTTCTGTACGAGGATACGACACGGAGAGCACTTCTTCTATGGTCCTTTCCACGTCTACCCACATGTGGACGGTCTTTATGGCCGGCGATGACCATGAAGGACCTACACATCGGCAACGTCTAGAAGTACTTGAAGCTATGCTCCTATCCTTGGTCAAGTCAGT
Source organism: Iris pallida (assembly GCA_029216955.1). Classification (NCBI taxonomy): domain Eukaryota; kingdom Viridiplantae; phylum Streptophyta; class Magnoliopsida; order Asparagales; family Iridaceae; genus Iris; species Iris pallida. The sequence goes on from JANAVB010001866.1 coordinate 17,437, forward strand.
AGACGAAATCAAAGCTGCCTTGCCGACTCAACTGGCAAGGATGCCTGGACAAACAAGCTTGGGACCAGCAGTCAACGCAGACTCCAACACAACCGCTCCTCCTTTGGATGACAATCCTCTGGGAGCATCCGCTCCTTCAGCTACAGACGAAGCCAGGGAGGCAAGGAGGGAAGTCCAGAAGCTTCGAGCAATGTTCAATGCCCGAGACTCCTCCCAGGACCTCAGAACACGACAACCATATCCCGTTGCATGGAATGATGTTTCTTTTCTGCCACGGTACAGACCATTTCATATTGATTCGTATGATGGGAAGACCTTTGCTAGTCAGTACATGACTTATTTCGAGGTCACAACCAACCATTTGTCGCATAACGACGCCATCCTCACACGATTATTTATCGGAGCATTAGAGGGGATCGCGTTCGACTGGTACCGTAACCTTCCGGACAACTACATCTATTCTTTTGACGGCTTCAAGCACATATTCCTAGAAAGATTCTACGAAGTGGGACATGATGTGACAATGTCATCCCTCATGGACGTCGTTCAGGGGGAGAGGGAGCTAACAAGGAACTATATCGAGCGGTTCCGCCAAACCGCAATGAGATTGCCCCAAGACAAGCCCGAAAGCTCCTTGATTGAAATCTGCCAGAAAAAGTTGCTCCCCACAATCAGTCTCTGGATGGGTGAAGATCAGTTCAGGGATTGGATGACCTTCATCATAAGCGCCACCAATACGGAGGCAAAGTTAAAGAAGGCTCGCCAGCTGGGATTACACATCCCGGATGGAGAGGTCAAAGGAAAACGTCCTGGTACCACCCCCAATAACAACAACACTGACGGCACCTCCAATAACCGGGACAATAAAGGCCAACCGGCCATGGTCGCCGGTACGACCAAGAAGCCTAAACAAAAGCAGGCAGAAGCTCAGTGGCCCAAGGTGAATTACTCATTCGATGATAGTCATGTCAAGCCTATCTTCAACATGCTTTTGCAAGGTGACAGGATCCAACTCCCTCCACCAAGGCGCGAGCCTCGAGCGGCGGAGATGGAGGACCCAAAATATTTCCACTTCCACCGCTATGTTCATCATTCCACTCTTGACTGCTTTCAACTAAAGCGGTACATCTATAGTCTTATCGACTCTAAAGCTCTGTTGCTAGATTTTGAAAAGGTTACCGTGTCGGCAAACATGGTCTCAATCCAGTTCGGTGACTTCCCCCAACAAATACTCAAGACGGGGTAATACCTGTCCCCTGGGCAACGATGGAGGTTACTAATCTTTCTCCCGTACGGGACCAGACGACTGGCTTGGTCCCTCTCACCACGTCACGAGGAGAGGTCATGTGGGTGCACCCAGACTTAGTGCCCGAAGTTACCCAGGCGGCATCATCTCCAGCCAACAAGAAGAAGGGCAGGAAGTCCAGATCCTGCCATACAATTTCAACCGAAGCTGAAGAGGCGGCAAGCCGTTGTTACCCGGTCTGGGATGATCACTTACACGATTTGAAGAAGGGCAGAAAGTCCAGAAACCCGCTTCGACAAGCCGCTCTAAGGATGATCACTTACACGATTTGAAGACAGTGTTCGACCTTATGCGAGCGCACAATCTGAAGATGAATCCCACCAAGTCCTTCCTGGGTGTGTCCAGCGGAAAGTTCTTGGGTTTTGTCATTACTTCCTGGGGCATTCACATAGATCCCGATAAGACAAAGGCAATCCTGGAGATGAGTCCACCGAGAAACCTCCGTGAACTCCGCGGCCTTCAGGGAAGACTAGCCTACATCAGGAGGTTCATATCTAACCTCTCAAGGCGATGTCAACCCTTCACACAACTCATGAAGAAAGGCGTCTCTTTCATATAGAATGAAGAATGTCAACGTGCCTTTGATGACATTAAGGAATACCTGTCGAATCTGCCGGTTCTGGTAGCCCCGGTTGCCAGAAAGCCTTTCCTGCTCTATTTACGGGCGACGGAACACTCCCTAGGAGCCTTGCTAGCACAGACCAATGATGCGAGGCACGAACAAGCCATCTTTTATCTCAGCCGAATGATGGTGGAGCCGGAGCATAAGTACACCATCGTAGAGAAGGAATGCCTTGCCTTGGTGTTCGCCATTCAGAAAACATGACACTATGTGTCAGGGCAGACCATCCATGTTGTCTCGCGAGTTAATCTCCTCAGGGTTCTCATGACCAAGCCAGGCGCATTCAGTTCTCGTCTAGCCACATGGGCGATACTTTTATCCCCCTACGACATGGTCTTCGTTCCGCAGAAGGCTGTCAAAGGTCATGCCTTGGTCGAATTTCTAGCAGCCCATCGTGGCTCAGAAACAGACAGAATCTATGAAGAAATGCCAGACGAAGTCGTTGACTCAAACATGACTTCACATGATGACGTTTGGCGAATGTTCTTCGACGGTGCTTCAAGAACGGAGCCCCAAGGTGATATCGTCGCTGGAGTCGGGATAGTATTAATTTTTCCCTCCGAATTGGTGGTCAACCAAGCATTTTCTCTCACAGAACCCTGTTCAAACAATGTAGCCGAATATAACGCTTTGGTCATCGGGCTCCGACTCACAAAAGAAGTGGGAGTCGAATACCTAGAAGCATATAGCGACTCGAAATTGATTGTTAATCAAATCCGAGGCTCATACGAGATTCGTAACGCGGACCTTATTCCCTATCATCAGACAACAATTGCCATCATTGCTACCTTAGAGGGGTTCTTTATAGAGCATGTTCCTAGGCTCCATAATATTGAAGTCGATGCCCTAGCAGGCCTCGCCGCTTCTTTGTTGGTTCCAAATTATGCTCATCATCTAGTCGACGTGATAGGCCATGAGTTGGTCTGTCTCAAAAATAACGTTCAACTAGATATGAGTTACTCCGCCCAGATAACCAATGACGTACAAGACTGGAGACTCCCGTTCATCGACTTTGTAGTCTACGGAATCCTGCCTGAGAATGTGAAAGAAGCAACTTCAATCAGAAGGCTTTCTCTCAGATTCTTTTATGACACAGAAACAAAAATGTTATATCGACGATCTTACGACGGGCTGCTGTTAAGATGTCTGTCAAATGCAGAAGCCAAAGAAGCCTTACGCGAGGCATACGATGGTGTTTGTGGGGCTCACCAACCTGGACCGAAGTTGCACGATCGTCTCCGTCGGATGGACTGTTACTGGCCTAGGATGGTAGCAGACGCAGTCGACTATGCAAAGAAGTGTAAGGCTTGTCAGATCCACGCAGATTTTATACATCTGTCATCCGAATTCTTGCACCCAACGGTGGCCTCCTGGCCATTTGAAGCATGGGGAATGGACATCAATGGCCTAATCATCCCGCCGTCGTCCTGAAGGGCACCGGTTTATACTTGCAATCACCGACTAATTCTCCAAGTGGGCAGAACCTGTTCCGCTACAGAGGTAAAGACATCAAACGTGATCAGTTTCATAAAACATCACGTCATTTACCGTTTTGGACTACCACGGAGGATCATTTATAACAATGGTCCGCAGCTTGCAAGCCATGCCTTCTATCGATTCTGTGACAAGAATCAGATTCAGAATGTTGCTTCAACAGCATACAACCCATCAGCTAATGGTCTGGCCGAAGCCTTTAACAAGACCATAATCAAGCTTCTCAAGAAGTTCGTGTCTTCAAACAAACACGACTGGAATGAAAAGTTGGGCGAATGCTTATGGGCATACCGTACTACGAGTCGGACGACAACAGGAAATACACCGTTCTCTCTGGTATACGGAAGCGAGGCAGTTCTCCCATTGGAGACTCAGGTCCCCTCACTTCGTGTGGCCCTTACTTACCGGTTAACATCGGACGATAACTATCGCCGATGGCTACAAGAATTGGAAGCTTTAGACGAGAAGCGCTTGCAAGCTCAACAAAGCATCGAGCTCTATCAAGCACGCATCTCTCGGGCCTTCAATAAGAAAGTCAAGTAGAGGACATTCCAAATAGGCGATCTCGTCTTGGCCATTCGCAGACCGATGGTCATGACTCACAAAACCGTCGGCAAATTCCAGCCCAAGTAGGAGGGTCCATTCATCATCGAGACCGTATTCAACAGCGGCGCGTACCGACTCGCACAGCAGAATGGAGACTTTCTCATGATGCCCATAAACGGCAAATTCCTGAAGAAATACTATGTCTAAGGACATGCTGGTACTTACTCAAACCACCAAATCTTCCAGACCATCGAGTTATGTACACCAACTACCTCTGAACTCACACTCTATTTTACTTCGACTAGACTCACATCGCATCTCACTGAGTAGCGAGGCATGTATGCTGATACCTCTGAACTTTCACTCTAATGCTTTATCATACAGGAGTCTACCCAGCTTATCGTTATCTCTGAGCAAACTTCTTGGTCCTGATTATCGTATATCACGTCCATATTACCTCTGATACCGATAGTCTCCCAACTTAACACCTGTACCCAACGCGGGATAAAAGACATGGTGTTAAGACCACAAAACCTATCACGTCCATATTACTCTGTTGGGTTTTGTCTCAAAATCTATTACTCGCACCACCAGTGCGCAGAAGAGTAATAGGTCCACCAAAGATTATTCCTGATTATCGTGTGTCACGTCCATATTACCTCTGATACTGATGGTCTCTTGACTTAACATCTGTACCCAACCTCGGATAAAAGACATGGTGTTAAGACCAGAAAACCTATCACGTCCATATTACCTCTGTTAGGTTTCGTTTTAAATCTATTACCCGCACCACCAGTACGTAAAAGGGTAATAGGTCCACAGAAGTTATCCTAATCTATTACTCGCACCATCAGTGCACAAAAAGAGTAATAGGTCCACAAAATATCATTCAAATCTATTACTCGTATCTCCAGATGCACAAAAGGGTAATAGGTCCACAAAAAGTCCCCCAGTGGGATATCCTTTATCAAAACACAAATGTTGTATTAGGCCCTCTTGTACAAGCACCACAAATACCACAAAAAAAGAATGGAGTGAATGTATTTTGTTTTTTTAAAATTATTTACATTCATAGGACTACATCTCAAAAAACAAAATCACAGATTCGTCACAAGAATGAGCAAAACAAAAAGTTCTTCATCTCTTCATCTGGAGGAAGTAAAGGATTACATTGATGTCCTAAAGAAGCAAAGCACAAACTACAGCTAAAGACAGATAGAAACACCAAGACAAAATACGGACATTTGTTTTTTTAATACTCCCAGAAACAGCAATTACATGGCAGCCAACAGATCCTTACAGTCAAGGATCATAGTTGTGTTGAGGCGTATAACATTCCCTCAGCCATTTCGCATACGAAGGATCTATTTGATTAAAGTCCTCGGTGGGGGCAGGAGGGTCAGAACTCCCAGTACTGCTACCCTCGGACTTGGGATCCTCTTTCACAGCAACTTCAATCTTAGGAGTAATTCCCTTCTCGATGATCACCAGCTCTTCTTTACCTCAACTTTTGGTATCACCTCCTCAACAAAAGGCAACTCTGGTTTGGTGAGAGGAGGCAGCATCTCCTCCGTCACAATGGTCTCAGCCTTCGACGTGGATGCTACAAAAATCAAAAAAAAAAGATAGTCACAAGAAAACAAAGCGGATGGGCTCCTTTTTTTAGTTATGCGGCCTAGTCAGACAAAACATATACGGTATGGTTATAAAGAGCATATGCAGTTTAAAATCAGGCAAGACATATGCGGCCTAGTCAAGTAGAGCCTATGCGGCCCGCTTATAAGGAGTGCATATGCGGCTTAAAATAGGAGATGCATATGCGGCCTAGTTATGCAAATATTATGCGGCCC
>JANAVB010001867.1:0-23926 GCA_029216955.1 Iris pallida
TAACAATGAAGCTGAAGCAAGTTCATCCTCTAATGATGGTCCCTTGATCATCCGAGTCAAAGGACGTACCACTCCAAAAGTACTCCGAAGCCTCTCATAATATGGATGAAAAAGAAGAACCCTGACAAGGTCAAGCCATTGACTATCACTCTCAGCAAGACACCTCGGGAGGAACCTACTGATGCCCGTCCTTCCAATCCTGAAGAATTACCCTACATGGTGAACTCGACCAAGACTGTGGCTCCTCTTCCAGATGATGATCCTCTTATTGAGTATATCAATACTCATAATAATGTACCTTCAGCGGATGATGTTATCCCTGAAGAAGAACTTGCGTATTTCCTTAGTAAAGGTTTATCTTTGAATTACTCAGATGTCTATCAATCTGTAAACTACTACATAGATACGATATACGCTCTATAGCACGGCATAGGACCACACCTCTGTATGCCGGTCACGATGCCTCACCTGTGGAAAAACGTTTACCCAGAAGATATCCTCTACTTCATTGTTCCAGCCAGAAAGAAGGATGAAGAACTAATCATCTTCGGTCGTATAATTGGCGAGAGAAAGTTCGTTCCAGACTCTACTTCTTCCAAGCACAATACATAAGCTGACTATGACTCTGAAAAAATGCAACTTTTCCGGTATAGTTGGCAAGCCAAGAATATCATCCAGAACATGGGATATGACATCAAAAGCGACCAGGGCCTAAATTACGGCCGAGGACGACGGTTGCGAATACGACACTTTGCTCCTCCCGGCAAACCCGAGAACTACTATCAACGAAGCGGTGTTGGTTTGGGTTATGTCACTCCCCCAACAACTCCCGAAAGATTAGATGATGAAGCAGATCGTTGTTCTCATTCTTCTGATTCCTCCCTCTGGGACTCAGACTCCAGCATTGGCGACATGTTCAAGACAACTCTGTCTGTCAACATGGTTTTCGTTGACCAAATTACAGACGATGTCCAATCAATCAAGTTTGAACAATGGGCTCAAAAGATGGATACTAGATGGGAGCTGCGCTTCGAACAACGTGAACCACCAAAGACGAAGTCATCTAAGTCAATTTAGGAGATGAATCATCTTTCAGACCAATCTTCATCAGCAAAAGTCTATCTGGTGATGAACGTCAATCTCTTATATAGCTTGTAAGAGAATACATCAACGTCTTCGTATTGAGCTATGAAGACATGCAAGGCTTGGACCCTAAAGTTGTCATGCACCGCCTGAATATTTCGTCTACAGCTAAGCCAGTGAAGCAGCAACAAAGACGATTTCGACTAGACGTCATGGAGGCCAACATCATTGCCAGTGGATTCATTCACGAAGAACAACACCCAGACTGGGTTGCCAACATCATTCCAGTCATAAAAAAGAACGGTAAAGTTCGAGTCTGTATCGATTACCATAATTTGAAATCTGCATGCCCGAATGACGAGTTCCCTCTACCAATCACTGACGTAATCATTGATAATACTTGCGGCTTCGAGCGGATGTCCTTCATGGATGGGTTCTCAGGCTACAACCAGATCAAGATGTTCCCCGACGACGAGAAGCACACATCTTTTCGAACACCGTTGGAGGTATACTGCTATACGGTGATGCCCTTCAGATTGAAGAATGCAGGGGCGAAATACTAGCGAGCCATGAACATATTTTTTTGCGATCATTTGCACAAAATTGTAGAGTGCTACGTAGACGATATTGCAGTTAAAAGTCGTCTCAAGGGCAACCACCTCCAAGACTTGAGAACGGTGTTCAAACTAATACGTGCACACCAACAAAAGATGAATTCAACCAAGTCTTTTCTGGGAGTCTTCAGCGGCAAGTTTCTTGGTTTCGTCATCACTTCAAAGGACATACATCTTGACCCGGAGAAAGTGAAGGCTATCCTCGATATGCATCCTCCAAGAAACCTCAAAGAGCTACGCGGACTACAAGAAAGGCTAGCCTACATCAGATGATACATTTCAAACCTTTCTGGAAGGTGTCAACCATTCACTCAGCTCATGAAGAAAGGCGTATCTTTCGTTTGGACTGAACAATGTCAACGTGCATTCGACGACATCAAGGCGTATCTCACAAGCCCTCCAGTATTGGTAGCTCCAATAATGGGGAAGCCTTTCTTACTATATGTCTGCGCTATGGACCATTCTCTTGGCGCCCTCTTAGCTCAGAAGAATGAAGGCGGCCATGAACAGGCAATCTACTACCTCAGTCGCATAATGGTGGGTGCCGAACACATATACACACCGGTGGAGAAGGAATGCCTTGCACTAGTATTTGCCATCTAAAAGACACGCCACTATGTGTCTGGGCAGACTATCCACATTATATCTAAAGTCAACCCTCTCAGAATACTCATGACTAAACCGGGCTCTCTCAATTCCCGTTTAGCTATATGGGCAATGCTGTTGACTCCATACGATATGCTCTTCGTTCCTCAGAAGGCAGTAAAAGGCCAAGCATTAGCTGATTTCCTAGCAGCTCATCCGGTGCCAGAATCGTCCAAACTCTACGACGAAATCATCGACGAAGTGGTGGAGTCTAACACTGCAACCGACGAAATCCCCATTTGGCGAATGTTCTTTGACGGTGCATTAAGAACAGGACCTAAAAGAAATATTGTGGCCGGAGTAGGTGTCGTGCTCGTGTCACCTGATCATCTGGTTATACATCGTGCATATTCTCTCGTGGAACCATGCACCAACAACGTAGCCAAATATAATTCCTTATTAATCGGTCTGCAACTGACAAAGCAACTGGAAGTTGACTATCTAGAAGCTTACGGCGATTCCAAGCTAATAGTTAGTCAGGTCCGAGGGGATTATGAAGTTCGCCACGAAGATCTCATCCCCTACTATAAAGCAACAATCGAGTTGGCGTCTACTTCCGCTGGATTCTTCATCGAGCACGTGCCTCGACTACAGAATATAGAAGCAGATGCTCTAGCCGGTCTCGCTGCTTCCTTGATCGTTTCTACTAATACTCAGCAGTCGATCACAGTGTCTGGTCGAGAACTATTTTGTATGAAAAATGCCTTGCATATTTATCACAGTTACACAACGGAAACAAACATCGATGCTAAAGACTGGAGATTTCCTTTCATTGACTATGCCGTCTATGGAATCCTTCCCGAGGACCCGAAGGAAGCAGTGTCTATCCAAAGGCGATCCCTCAGATTTTACTGCGACACAGCTACCAAGATGCTGTACCGACGCTCTTACGATGAGTTACTGTTACGATGCTTATCAGACACAGAAGCCAAACATGCACTCCGGGAGGCTCACGACGGAGTTTTTGGTGTAATCAACCAGAACCCAAATTACAAGATCGCCTCAAACAAATAGGTTATTACTTGCCCACAATAATAGCAGATGCTGTTGAATATGCAAAGAAGTGTAGAGCTTGTCAGTTCCACGCCGATTTCATTCATCAACCTTCGGAGTTTCTACACCCGGCGGCAGTATCTTGGCCGTTTAAAGCCTGGGGCATGGACGTCATAGGACCAATCAGCCCGCCATCCTCCAAAGGACATCGGTTCATCCTATCCATAACCGATTACTTCTCCAAATGGATGGAAGCTATACCGCTTACTGAAGTGAAGGCGTCAAACGTGATCAGTTTCATCAAACATCATGTTATCTACCGCTTCGGCCTACCTCGCTGGATCATCCATGATAATGGTCCACAGTTCGCAAGCCATACATTCTATCGGTTCTGCGATAGGAATTGAATCCAGAACATAGCCTCTACTGCCTACAATCCAGCGGCTAACGGGCTAGCAGAAGCCTTCAATAAAACCATCATAAAACTTTTCAAGAAGTTCGTGTCTTCAAACAAGCGCGATTGGAATGAGAAGCTCGGTGAATGTCTATGGGCCGATCGTACAACGGTCCGAAATCCAACAGGCAGTACGCCATTCTCTCTGGTTTATGGGAGCGAAGCTGTTATTCCCCTAGAAATTTAGATTCCTTCTCTTCGAGTTGTCACGCCCCAGAATCAGAATACTGGAGAGCGGGGGCAGACATAGCCAGCTACGTATAACGGAATGGAATCCACACCGCTATACGGTCACGGCTGTCTAGATATGTGAGGGTTTTACTACAATCCATCAGTCTCTTAAGGTCATAAAATAGCCTATTGTCTCAATCTCAACCAACTAATAATAGTTACAAGATATCAGATCACCAAATACACAATTATAAGGCGTCCCAAACATTACATATTCGGAATGATCATGAAGCTAGTCGTTACAAAATGTGAGGACTAGCAAGAGTTCAGTCATACATGATCAACCCCCGGGGCTTGTCAATCATGTCACAGCCCGTAGGCAGACAATAAGTAAGTACAATTGAGCTAACACTTGCTCGTCGGCTAAACTCCTCAAAAGAATAATTTACAATATTACAGTGGGAGAACAAAAGAAACCCACTCGATGCCCTAGTTACGCCTGGTGACCACCATCGGGCTGGAAAGCAGGGAGATCCTTTGGTGTTGCTCCGGTATCTGGCCATACAAAACCAGCTGGGTCAGACCCCAGAAAGAGCAAGTGCCACAAAGGAGGCTTCACTTAGGAACTAATACCAACAAATCATTAGCATTCAATATGTAACAAAACAACAATAAGTAACACAGATTGAGGTTTGTGCACTACCAATGCACTTGCCCCAATCAGAAAAATAATTAAGTGAAGCATCATTGACATAAAAGAACTGGAGAATCATGCTAAATAAAATATAGCTGGACAATATATGAAAAAAAAACGAAGGTACTATTCCGGAAGCCAGGTTACAATCCTTAAACCAAACAAGGACCGAGATTGTAACCCTTCGCCTGAACAGAACTTAGTCTCTGATCATTTATTGCTAAAGGTGACAATCATTAAGGTAAAAAAATGAGAGAGTACAATGATAAAAGTGACAATAAAGAGTGCAATATGCTAGAGTGACAATAGAGTACAATCATTATAGTGACAATCTGGAGTGACAATCATTCAATCATTCTGGTACAATCTTGCAATCAATCAATTCTAGACAATACTATACTGGACTAGACTCCATCCAAGCAATCACGGCCAATCATTGCTTACGGCTTTCTACATTAACTAACTAGGGTTATCACATTCCTAGTTACTAGCAAGATGCAATGAGATTATTCCACAGCCACAAGCCCTGCAGACCATCCAGGTTACCCAGGACGAAAGATTAGGGTTGAATTCAGGTGGGTACATCGTCCAGGAAACGCATGTACCCTTAAGTAGCTTGAAGGGTGCAACACATGACAGTGTGCTGGAAATGTGCCCTACTTGACGGCAGGCTACAGATCCCAGGCGCGCCCAGGTAACGGGATTGCCTGTAACTGGGAAATCTCTTCATGACTAATATATTAATCTAGTTATTAGCCTTAGTCCATTTCAATAGGTACTCCTGACCGTGGTACTCAAAAGCTCCTTCCCTAGACATGATGCAAGACAGGACTGGTTTATTTGTACAAGCACAATCGCCCACGGTGTCCAGGTTACTTATACAAGTCATGTCATGTCAGGTAGCCGTCGCAACAGCTATTCGAGATAATCATGTCAGGTTTATCATATCAAGTGTACTAGTCCGGAGTGCGCCACGACGGGCCACTATCAGGTCATGTCAGGTTTTCTGTCAAGAGTACACCACGACGGGCCACTATCACATCATGCCAGGTTAGTATATCAGGAGTGCACCACTACGGGTCACTATCACGTCATGCTCAATTATCAATTCCAAACATATCAAATGAATTCATTATTATCAAGTTCATGACAAAAGGCGTAAGGATATAAAATGGACGTAAAATATCTAATAAAGGAGTTACGAAACATGGGCAAATAATGATAAATAATAGTACACAGGACCATGAGAAAGTCATGCGGTTCAGTCATATGCGACCAGGAAAGGAGGGGGCGTATGCGGCTGGAAGTACCAGGGCGCCAGCGGTTGGAAATGCAAAGGCGCATGCGGCTGGAATTAATCGGGATCATGCGGCCAAGACTCAGAAGTCCATGCGGCCAGGGTCTAGGGTTCTCATGCGGCTCGGGGAACAGGGCCTATACGGCTGGCAAATGCTTGAGTTTATGCGGTTCAGGGAGGTGAGCGCATATGCGGCTCGAATTAGAAAGGGGACTTCATGCGGCTGATGGCGAACTCAAGTCCATGCGGCTCACATAGCAAAATCCATGCGGCCCGGAAGAAGTGAGGGCGCATGAGGCTGGGTCAATGCGATGGCTTATGCGGCTGGGGGGAACAGTTGCATATGCGGCTCGAGAAGAGTTCGTTCCCAGCCCTGCGACTAAGTCCATGTAGACTCATGCGGCTGATGGAAAATGAGCCCATGCGGCTGAGTATGAGACTCAGCCTCATGCGGCTGGGACTTAGTTTCATGCGGTTTAGAAGTACAAGGGTCTCATGCGGCTGATGGTGACTTGCCGCATGAATACTCATGCGGTCAAATACGACAATGCGCCAGGGAACTGTTCTTCTTCTCCAAAATTCCGAGGAGAAGAACACTAGGAACCCATGCCTTCCAAGCTTCATAAAACTTTCATCCGGAGCCCAAATCCGAACTTCTATAGGTCAAAATGAGGTAGAACAAAATTCTCTACAACATGGAACCATCAAAACATAGAAATAACAAGATTAAGTAGATCAAAACCCAAGAAATCCGAAAATAAAATAAACATAGATCTACAAGAATCTAGCCAAGGAAAGTGAAAATGCCAAGTACTAAAGTGCTTTAGAATGTAGTAAGGAAGATAATGAAGTAATAAAATTGGAGTTCCTCCATGAAGCAAGTTGCACTTGCCTAGCTCTCTCTCTCCCTCTCACTCACAGGTTGGTGAGAAATTTAATGGTGAAGGAAGATGATGATGAATGAAGAGAGAGAAATGAGAGAGTGCATTAATAAAGGGATTGGTGGTGGTAGGTAGGAGTGGTTCACATATAAAACCAAACCAAGCCAAGCCAACCGAACTGAACCAAGCCAATACAATTGCCATAGGGAACCACAAGCCAATTAAACAAATTAAATAATACTAATCAAAATTAACTAATCATGATTAAGCAAAATACGGGTCCAAAATACGTATACGTATACTAAATACGTATCACGGATTTGGGACACTACATCCTACCTACCTTAAAAGAATTTCGTCCTCGGAATTTAAATCAAGAGACTAGAGATGTAAGGGAAAGCTATTCTATCATAGGCAATCTACCACTACCAATCAAGCATACAATCATTCATGCAAGCAAGGATTCGAAGCGTAAGGCATAAGGAAGATATTACACCTTACGAGTCAAACCAGTCGGGATGACCTAATCAGATATCATCCTCATGCTCCCAAGTTTGACTCTCCCAAAGAGGGATGAACTCAAGCAACACGAACTAAACTAATAGTCTTGCGCTTGAGGCCTCTCTCTTTGGTCAAACATGGACACGGGCCTCTCCTCATACGAAAAGGTTAAAGGCTATTGGTACCAACCTTTTCGAATGATCTAGAAAATGGCTCAGGCCTGGGATGTACCGTTGTAATTAGGATACATGAAATACGTCATGCACCCCGCATAATAACGGTAGAAAAACAAGATGAGAGGACACATATACCTCTCGGTCGATTTGAACCTGAGCCTGGGCTAGGGCAAACTGTCGCGGGTTCTGTTGCTGGAAAGTCTGGGCCTGAGTCGGCAAGGGCCTCGGGAACGGGAACTGCTGTTGCTGGTGAACTGGAGCTGGTGCTGGTGCTGGTCCCCTAACCGAAGGACTAGATACTGTCGATGCTGAATCAACTCTGAAAGGGCAGGACCCTACCCTATGATCCGGTGCTCCACACAATAAACACAATCCCAACGTCTTGCGACATTCTGCTACCACGTGTCCAGGCTTCCCACAATAAGAACAGCCTACGGCGGAAGACTGTGCTTGCTTCTGTTTCCGCTGAGGGTACGTCGGGGTTGAGTGCTGAACCGACGTAACTGAGGTTGCTTGCCTAGGAGTTCCAATAGTCAAAGCCCTAGCTGTCGGGGCTGGTGCTGAAGACTGATTCATCTGACTATAGGACCGCTTCCGACCTCCGGTCCTGTCCACTATTCTCTGGGAGGTATACTTGTGCCTCCTTGCTGCTCGCAACACCGCATCATAGGTCTGATGCTCGAACTGTTCTACTGCCAATAAAATCTCCAAGTAAAGTCCCTGCTGGAACCTCTGCGCTCTGTCAAACTCGGTTGCCACCAAGGTGGGAGCAAACCGACTAAGTCTGGAAAACTTGGCCGCATATCCGTCGACCGTCCTCCCCATCTGCTTAAGATTACTGAACCTGGTCTGCAAGTCATATCGAGCCACTGCATCATAATACTTGGTCTGGAACTTTTCGCTGAACACTGCCCAGGGGACAGGTGTGGCCAATCCCACTGCTTGTGCGGCCCACCAACTGCAGGCTAGATCCAATAACTGTAGGCGCACCACAGCCACCTTCTCGTCTTTTGGAGTCTTTGCGGCTTCGAGAATCACCTCTATATCTTGTAGCCAAGCATCGGCAGCAATGGCATCCTCGCTGCCATCGAAGAATAGAGGGTTCAGGCGCTTAAAACTGTTGACCGCACTGTTCCCTCGGGGTCTACTTCTATTCAGAGCATCCTCCACTGCCTGGTGCAAGGCATCGCCTCTACGATCTTGGGAAGCTAACAATGATCTGATAAGACCTACCAAAGTGCCATCATCAGGATCTGCAGGCTGGACTGGCTGAACTGGCGGCTCTTCTCCAGTAGGTATGACTCGGGAGGCTGCTCCTGAGTGCTGGGCCTGATCTTCTGGTTGCTGCTGGTCCACGGGAGGTGATCCGCCTTGCTGATCGGCAGGTCCAGGTTCAATGTCGCTGAAGAAGACGACATGGGAATAATAAGGAAGGACCAGGACAGATCAACGATTACAAGCATGTGATCAGGACAAGAATTTCAGAAATCAAGAAGACACGATAGAGATCAAGGACGACTGCTGATTGAGACATCTATTCGGTAAACCCTCACACATCTTGATTAACAAGACCTGCATGGGCCACCACTTAAACCATGTCACGCCCCAGAACCAGAATACTGGAGAGCGGGGGCAGACATAGCCAGCTACGTATAACGGAATGGAATCCACACCGCTATACGGTCACGGCTGTCTAGATATGTGAGGGTTTCACTACAATCCATCAGTCTCTTAAGGTCATAAAATAGCCTATTGTCTCAATCTCAACCAACTAATAATAGTTACAAGATATCAGATCACCAAATACACAATTGTAAGGCGTCCTAAACATTACATATTCGGAATGATCATGAAGCTAGTCGTTACAAAATGTGAGGACTAGCAAGAGTTCAGTCATACATGATCAACCCCCGGGGCTTGTCAATCATGTCACAGCCCATAGGCAGACAATAAATAAGTACAATCGAGCTAACACTTGCTCGTCGGCTAAACGCCTCAAAAGAATAATTTATAATATTACAGTGGAAGAACAAAAAGAAACCCACTCGATGCCCTGGTTACGCCTGGTGACCACCATCGGGCTGGAAAGCAGGGAGATCCTTTGGTGTTGCTCCGGTATTTGGCCATACAAAACCAGCTGGGTCAGACCCCAGAAAGAGCAAGTGTCACAAAGGAGGCTTCACTTAGGAACTAATACCAACAAATCATTAGCATTCAATATGTAAGAAAATAACAATAAGTAACACAGATTGAGGTTTGTGCACTACCAATGCACTTGCCCCAATCAGAGAAAATAATTAAGTGAAGCATCATTGACATAAAAGAACTGGAGAATCATGCTAAATAAAATATAGCTGGACAATATATGAAGAGAAAACGAATGTACTATTCCGGAAGCCAGGTTACAATTCTTAAACCAAACAAGGACCGAGATTGTAACCCTTCGCCTGAACAGAACTTAGTCTCTGATCATTTATTGCTAAAGGTGACAATCATTAAGGTAAAAAAATGAGAGAGTACAATGATAAAAGTGACAATGAAGAGTGCAATATGCTAGAGTGACAATAGAGTACAATCGTTATAGTGACAATCTGGAGTGACAATCATTCTGGTACAATCTTGTAATCAATCAATTCTAGATAATACTATACTGGACTAGACTCCATCCAAGCAATCACGGCCAATCATTGCTTACGGCTTTCTACATTAACTAACTAGGGTTATCACATTCCTAGTTACTAGCAAGATGCAATAAGATTATTCCACAGCCACAAGCCCTGCAGACCATCCAGGTTACCCAGGACGAAAGATTAGGGTTGAATTCAGGTGGGTACATCGTCCAGGAAACGCATGTACCCTTAAGTAGCTTGAAGGGTGCAACACATGACAGTGTGCTGGAAATGTGCCCTACTTGACGGCAGGCTACAGATCCCAGGCGGGGCCCAGGTAACGGGATTGCCTGTAACTGGGAAATCTCTTCATGACTAATATATTAATCTAGTTATTAGCCTTAGTCCATTTTAATAGGTACTCCTGACCGTGGTACTCAGGAGCTCCTTCCCTAGACATGATGCATGACAGGACTGGTTTATTTGTACAAGCACAATCGCCCACGGTGTCCAGGTTACTTATACAAGTTATGTCATGTCAGGTAGCCGTCGCAACAGCTATTCGAGATAATTATGTCAGGTTTATCATATCAAGTGTACTAGTCCGGAGTGCGCCACGACGGGCCACTATCAGGTCATGTCAGGTTTTCTGTCAAGAGTGCACCACGAAGGGCCACTATCACGTCATGCCAGGTTAGTATATCAGGAGTGCACCACTACGGATCACTATCACGTCATGCTCAATTATCAATTCCAAACATATCAAATGAATTCATTATTATCAAGTTCATGACAAAAGGCGTAAGGATTATAAAATGGACGTAAAATATCTAATAAAGGAGTTACGAAACATGGGCAAATAATGATAAATAATAGTACACAGGACCATGAGAAAGTCATGCGGTTCAGTCATATGCGGCCAGGAAAGGAGGGGGCGCATGCGGCTGGAAGTACCAGGGCGCCAGCGGCTGGAAATGCAAAGGCGCATGCGGCTGGAATTAATCGGGATCATGCGGCCCGGACTCAGAAGTCCATGCGACCAGGGTCTAGGGTTCTCATGCGGCTCGAGGATCAGGGCCTATGCGGCTGGCAAGTACTTGAGTTTATGCGGTTCAGGGAGGTGAGCGCATATGCGGCTCGAATTAGAAAGGGGTCTTCATGCGGCTGATGGCGAACTCAAGTCCATGCGGCTCACATAGCAAAACCCATGCGGCCCGGAAGAAGTGAGGGCGCATGAGGCTGGGTCAATGCGATGGCTTATGCGGCTGGGGGGAACAGTTGCATATGTGGCTCGAGAAGAGTTCGTTCCCAGCCCTGCGACTAAGTCCATGTAGACTCATGCGGCTGATGAGAAATGAGCCCATGCGGCTGAGTATGAGACTCAGCCTCATGCGGCTGGGACTTAGTTTCATGCGATTTAGAAGTACAAGGGTCTCATGCGGCTGATGGCAACTTGCCGTATGAATACTCATGCGGTCAAGTACAGCCATGCGCCAGGGAACTGTTCTTCTTCTCCAAAATTCCGAGGAGAAGAACACTAGGAACCCATGCCTTCCAAGCTTCATAAAACTTTCATCCGGAGCCAAAATCCGAACTTCTATAGGTCAAAATGAGGTAGAACAAAATTCTCTACAACATGGAACCATCAAACATAGAAATAACAAGATTAAGTAGATCAAACCCAAGAAATTCGAAAATAAAATAAACATAGATCTACAAGAATCTAGCCAAGGAAAGTGAAAATGCCAAGTACTAAAGTGCTTTAGAATGTAGTAAGGAAGATAATGAAGTAATAAAATTGGAGTTCCTCCATAAAGCAAGTTGCACTTGCCTAGCTCTCTCTCTCTTCCTCTCACTCACAGGTTGGTGAGAAATTTAATGGTGAAGGAAGATGATGATGAATGAAGAGAGAGAAATGAGAGAGTGCATTAATAAAGGGGTTGGTGGTGGTAGGTAGGAGTGGTTCACATATAAAACCAAACCAAGCCAAGCCAACCGAACCGAACCAAGCCAATGCAATTGCCATAGGGAACCACAAACCAATTAAACAAATTAAACAATACTAATCAAAATTAACTAATCATGATTAAGCAAAATACGGGTCCAAAATACGTATACGTATACTAAATACGTATCACGGATTTGGGACACTACACGAGTAGCCTTAGCCAGCGAGTTGACTACCGAAGAAAGCTACCGTCTGCGACTCCAGGAGCTCGAAGCGCTAGACGTAAATGCTTTTTAGCTCAACAACGCATTGAACTTTACCAAGCACGCCTTTCCAGAGCCTTTAATAAAAAAGTGAAGGAAAGGATCTTCCAAGTCGGTGATCTGGTCTTAGCAGTGAGAAGACCAATGGTCATGACGCACAAACACAAAAGGAAAATTTCAGCCTAAATGGGAAGGTCCTTTTATCATATAATCAGTGTATTCTAATGGTGCGTATCGACTAACCAAGCTCGATGGTGACTTGCTCATAATGCCTATCAATGGCAAGTTCATGAAGAAATACTATGTGTAACCTTTTTTCACATATGTTTAGTCATATAAATGTACAGTGCGATGTTTTATGATCCGAAAAATTATCTAACTATTATTTGTATTTCAAGAGTCTTGAATATGCCCTGGATAATAGGTCCTCTAAAAAATTTCCCAGTGGAATCATTCCCGTTTTTGACTCTGTCCAAATTCGATTTGACAAAAACAAGTCACGTCCCTATTACCTCTGAATTGTTTTTCGATAATTATTTCCCCAGTGGAATGATTAAATGTTTGCCATGTCCACATAACCTCTGAGCAAATCATTCATCAAGAATAATCACGTCCATATTACCTCTGAACTATCCACTCCCACCTAATGTTATGTTACGACCCGCGCCCTAGAGTTAGGGCACGAGAACGTAACAACGCCCAGCCTACGCCGCAGTGTCGGCGGTAGAACGCTGTCCTAGGTCTCAATGCATCTAACAGTATAAGACTAAACAGTTTATACTCCCTGAATGGGGGGACATAGCAGATACAATCTCAATCACATCTAAGGTAGAGCATGATAAAGATAGATAAAACATAAAATCCAAAATAAATACAGGAGATAGAAGTCTAAGTGTCTAAGATACATAAACCCAGAAATACATCTCAAAACTAAAATACAGTAATCCACAAAGTAAATACAGCTCCAGACAAAATGAAATAACTACCTAAACAACCTCTACTGTGTCTCCTCTAGGCTAGCAGGCAATCCCCAAGCTATCTGTAAAATTTATCAACAGGTCCAGTCAGGACTGGAATGAGCACATTACATCTCAACAGTTCATAGCAGGTTAGAAAATATATTATACAGTAAAGTAAGATACAGGTACTGAAAGAAATGTTGTATGTAAACAGAGAGAGAGCTATAATAGAAATATCTACTATACATAGAGAACTAGCAGTAACTAGTGAGTCAGAGTACAACATGAACATGTAAATGGCCTGGGATGATTCAATGAAGACACTACGGAATGATTCAATGAAAATACTACTGGTGTATTATTCACATGTCCACTTCTACTCCTCCGTACCCCCAATCAATACACAAGGATCCAGCCAGGTTATGTTGTATGATTCCATGCAAGGCCCGCAAAGGGTGATACATGGATGTCCCATAAATGGGGAGTCTGGGGGTTACCCAACTGTGTAAGATTCAAGAGACTCTGTGATCATGAGGGTACATGTCACAAGTAATCAAGTAAACCAAGAAGCATAGTGATACGCCATGTAAGTGAAACGCACAGAACACGTAGTACCCGATGCTCCATAAGGATAACATCTCAAGAAAGGATCCATATAGTACCAATCCGTGTGACCATCATGACAGTACAAGTAAAGTAATCTACTGTAGAAAATAATTCTAAGCAGGATATGAAATAATCAGAGAATGTACTCGCCTCGATAACCTGAACAGCTGATAAGTATAGGGGAGGTCCCACTGAAGCCACAGAGTCCTATTTAAAACAACACAGGTTACAAGGTGTTCAAGTTGTAATAAATGAATCTCTATAATCAATCTACATTATTCTAGGTTCTTCTAAGTCAAAACAACTCTAGGTCGACTCCGGTCAATAATCTAGTCAAACTAGGTCAAGTGTTGACTTATAGTTGACTTTGGGTCAACTGGTCAACTCTGGTCAAACAGGGTCAATTCTAGTCTAATATAAAGTGTACTTCGTTATTTGTACGTCGAAACTTACGACACGCAAATCGAGATAAGGAGATTATCGGTAAGGTTGATAATCTTATTATAGTGATCCACGTGTCCAACTTGTCAATTTCAGCGATGTGAGATCACTGGAATTGGCTGATCTCAGTTTCGTTGTACTAATCCCTAAATACGAACACTATATGAATTAATTATTAATTAATTATAAAAAGGTTAAACTCAGAGAAATTATCAACAAACATTGTCGGACGATGAAATAAATATCGCCAACGTGTCCAGAATGCTCAAATTAGCTAGGATAGCCTACCCAACGGTCCAATTTGGACACAAGGGCAAAAAGGTAATTTCGGGTCAAAACGGTGTCCGTGTCGGAGCCGTTTTGCACCGAAAAACGTGCAAGGAAACAAGTCTATCAAATATAACAAATTATATGTCCACGAAACCAGAATGATGATACGAACCCAACGGTATCTCCAGAATTGGATTCCGTTGACCCGATCTCAATTTGGCCCGTTGACCAGAACTTGGAATTCCGGTTTGCACGAAAATGCATGCCGGAGCCAAAGTCCTCAAAACTCAGCAAACTACATGTCAACGAGTCCAGAATGACGATACGAACTCAACGGTATCACCGGAATTAGATTCCTAAGCCGACGTCAAAAAGTCCCGTTGACCCAGAAAGTGTGACTCGCTTTGCACCGAAATGCGTGCCCGGGCCCACGTTCTCCAAATCTAACAAATTTTATATGAAAACATGCCAGAACGACGCCACAAGTCTAATGGTGGTGTCAGAATTGAAATCTGGAGTCCCGTGTTCAAAATGGAATTTTACAAGTTGGAAATTACGAATTCGGACGGCCAACTTTGGCGTCGAATTCAACCAATCAAACAAGCTCATAATGAAACGAAACTGGAGGGAAAGTAAGAGGGTTATACCAGCTTCGCATCGGAACTGGTAGCATGCCAAACGGAGCTGCGGTGGAGGAGATACAAGCTGACGAAGTTGGCCCCGTGAAACTGTCCAAATTTAATACAATTTAAACGGTCAACTTGGTGGCCGGTTTTCATGTATCAAACGATAAAATTAACGGACAAAAATTGACAGGGATGAAGGTGGATATACCGAGATTGCGACGGAGCAAAGAAATCGCCGATCCAACGGTCGGATCTCCGGGAAAACGAGCGCGAAGTCGCTGCATCGGGGCGCAATTTCAGCGTCGTTTCCGAGCTCGTCACGACGGGACGTCGTTCAAAACGCACGAATCGCCTCGACGGCGCATCCCGGAGGACGGTGGCCGTCAGGAACTGCTCGTCGGAGTTCGCCCAGGGGGGCCACCCACGGCGGGGGGTCGCCGGGCCACGGTGGCGCGTGGCGGCGCCAGCGCTCGCGTGCGCGTGCTCTACAGCGTGCGCTGCCGCTGCTGGTGGTGGCGACAGCGCTGCGCGCTGCTCGTGGCGGCGCGGCGGCCGGCCACGGCGAACGCGGCGGCGGCTCGCGCGGAGGGGGGTGGTCCAAGGCCACTGGCGGCGGTTGCTCGGGCTTGTAGAGACGAAGTGGTGGTGGTGATGGATGTGAAGAGGTGGTACGGAAGGAGGAGAATGGAGGAAGGAGGGGGAGGAGGAGTAGGCCGAGGGCGGTAGAGCTGGCCAGGGGTGGTCGGAACTCCGACGATGGCCAGGGAGGAGATGTCAAGTTTTGCCATGGAGTGGTGTTTGCATGGGATGGCTGTGCATGGTGGTAGCTCGCGGGTTGATGCATGGCTGCTGTGAGGGGAATGGGTTAGTTGTAGTAGGAATAATTTGTGTAGGTGATAAGAATAGAAAGGAGAGAGAGAGAGGAGAAGAGAATAACATTTAATGGAGGAGAGAGAGAGTGATGAAAAGTTGTTCCAACAATTATTTTAGGGCCGGCACATGATGGCTGTGGGAGGGGCTGTGAGTGTGAGGGAAATTAAATGGTGATGATGGAATGAGGGAAAAATCAAGGGTGGAGATTTATTTAGGGGGATTGGATTTAATTGGGGTTTAAAATCCAACGAAAGTTACACTCAAATTTGAAATAGGTAGAAGGATATTAAATATTATTTTGGACACGAAAAAATGAGGGTATCCCGATGGAGGGTAACACAAAACTGGGCTGGACTCGGTGGAGCCGGATTGGGTCAAAACCGGAAATTGTGCGAAAATTGAATTAAAATTAGGAATCGATGATCATGGGCAAATAAGTAGCACATGGGGATTCCAATAAATGGGACACAAGTGGCGGACGGATAGTAGACTCAATGTGGGCCATGTCCACAATTGGGGCGGACAGGTTTTGGTCGACAGGGACCCACAAATCAAGTTGGAAGATGAATGTGACGTCGTAGAGTGAAATAAAATCGGGTCACGTGTCGGAAAAGTTGTGCGAATCAAATGGAGCACAAAATGACGTGTCTGAGTGGGACACGAAGGTCATGGGTGACGAGCGACTCGAGTAGATCATCAATGAGGAGTTGGTTTCAAAAAAATAACTGGACTTGCGCTCCCAATTTAAAAGTCACGGTAACGCGCTGAAAATGATCAAGAAAAAGAGTAGGAAAAATAAATAATAATCAAATGGTCTAAATCGACCCGAAGTTCTGCGAAGCAAAAGAGCACAAGGGAACAAGTTTGGATGGGACACTATATACCATCATGAAGGTAATCCTGTCCACTCCAAAACTCATGAAGAAGATTTCCAGAGTTGAACATCCCTGATACTCCAAATATCAATGGCACGAGAAAGTACACTTAAGGAAAAATAACAAAATAAATTATTTCTCAAAACCCAATCAATCAGAAAATAAAAAATAAAAAAAATTAACCCAGAATTCAGGGTGCTCACATGTTATATATCTTTCCATATCCATATTACCTCTGGTCAGATATAGAACATCCTCTGCTATTACGTCCATATTACCTCTATTAGCAGCTTCATTCAACTTATTATCTATATTCGAATAAACTTGAATATAAACGGATAATAAGTCCACATCAAAATTCCCAGCGGAATACCCACCAGAAATATCCATGCTACGTCCACATTACCTCTAGTTCCGATATTTCACAAAGCCACATTCACTTTGAAAAGATTCTTTATTTTGTACTTGAACGTCTATCAAGAGACAGAAAAAAGGTACAAGAGCCGTGACGGCTGGAAAAAAGAAGGTTACAAAGAATTTAAAGGATACATAGGCGATTGATATTGTCCCTTAGAGCTGCGATTTTGGTTTCAGACTTCGCGGTAGCTTGACGGCGTGCCTCTTCTTGACGAGCAGCTTCATCCTCGAAAAGGATCAGACTCAGATGCTCTCCCTCCAACTTTGCCAGTTGTTCTTCTAAATGGGCAGAAGTGGTGGCAGTCATGGCAGTCTGAGACAAATAATCCTCATGTTCAGATGTCGTCGCCCTCAAGTCAGCTTCCAGCTGGGCGATCTCGTTCTGGATCTGTGCAATGTGATTATACCTCTCGGTGATCTGTGCAGCCAGTTTGTTCTTCGAAGCGGCACGTGCCACTTGCAGCGTTGAACTGACCATACTGGTCAGCCAATTTGCCGATCTCTCGAACAAGGGCATCCTTCATTACCTGAAAAGTAGCCTTCTCCTCCGCAGAGCCATGACCAAAGCCTCGTCTTCTGTACAAAATAGCGACGTCGGGCCCCGCTGCTTGGTATCCCGGAACCTGGCCACCTGACCCTCCAGGTCATTCAGAACTTTCCTCAGAGTATTGGCCCGCTCTTCATAGCCGACAATGCTCTCGAGGGCCACTACTTGGCATTTGGTAATAGCCTTCACAGGGCCGAAGGCAGCATTCCGATTCAAGACTCCGGGAAGCTTCACTTTCAGCACAGAGTAAAAAGCTTTAACGACTTCCTGGGCCATCTCCTCATCTTCAATGGAGGTCATTGGAGATGAGGCTTGGAGAGTTTCTTCCGCTCCAGGAAGGGATACCTGACAAGAAAATCCATTCCACCAAAAACCACTCATGATTATTATGTGTCACGTCCATATTACCTCTGATACCGATAGTTTTCCGACTTGACACCTGTACCCAACCCGGGATAAAAGACACGGTGTCAAGACCACAAAACCTATCACGTCCATATTACCTCTGTTGGGTTTTGTTTCAAATCTATTTGCTCGTATTCCCAGATGCACAAAGGAGCAATAGGTAGAAACAAAAAAAGAAGAAGAGAGAGAGGGGTCCCCCAGCAGGATACCCTTTACACAAATGCTGTATTAGGCCCTCTAATACAAATACCACAAGCAAAGAATGAAGCGAATGTATTTTGCTTATTCAATATCAGTTACATTCATAGGATTACATCATCAGCAAAAAGAAAAGAGGAGAAAATCCATTACTCATCAGCAACACATAGTTTGGTCAGTATGGCAGCACTACGTCTTCGTCAAAAAGCAGTTTTATGGCGCTCAAAAGAAGTCATGTTTTACTGCTGAGAAGCAAACAAGGCTGTTGAACCTTCGAGAAGCTACACGGAGGAGGGCAAATATAGCATGCTAAAAATATCTACAAATGGTGATTTTCTCTCCTCCGTATTGCGGACGTCCTAGGCCCATTCCTCCAAGAGACCATACCTTCAAAACAACATCTCTAGTGTTGCTTTTGCCTACTTGAAGAACCGTGAAAACAGAACTTTCACGATGACGCCCCACCACCGTCCGACTCTCCGATGTATAAAGGTTCTTCCTACCATCTGAGGAAAACCCTTCCAAAGCACGAAGAGTTCTGAGCTCTCTGATGTGTGTGTCAAGTGTTGTATCTTCACCATGTCCAAAATTGCCGATACCGGTCCTGGAGAAATTTGCTAGCCAAATCTCTACAAAATATGAAAAGGGACAGAAGAGAAATTCAGACTCAGAAAACTGCAGAAAAAGCTAAGTGTTGAAAGACTCTTATGCGCCCAAAGGGCTATGCACCTAAACAAACAAGTGAGCGCATAACACATGAACAGTACGTAGGCACATAAAGTGAAAATGGCATATGGGTGCATAACATGGCAACATGTGGGTGCATAGCACACCACAATGTTGGCGTATGACTTCTCTTGGCTCATAATGATGCTCACAAGAAGTATGTTGCCTTAGGCACATGCGCCTAGGCAGAAGAAAAGTCTGAGCGTCACAAATTAATACTCGAGACTTTATTTTTTGAAGTGTGCCCTCACCCAGAATCGGGTCCTGGACTGCCGAGGATGCTGCCGCAGGAGAAGAGCCACTCGGTGCAGCCCCTTTGCCCTTGGCGGATCTCTTGGCGACCTTGGGAGAAATGGTTCTTAAAAAAAGAAGATGAAGAGTCTTTGAGAAAGTTCTAAGAGAGGAGAATAATGAACTTCCTCTCTACTTCAGAGCTTATTTATAGGCACATGCCACTTCTTATGCACCCACTATCTTTATGCGCCTATGCGCCCATTGTGTAGTATGCGCCTACAATGGCCTATGCGCCCACGTGAAGATCCAGCCTCTTGCATACTATGCGACTGCCACTTGCTGACGTAGATGACGTATAAAGGATGGACCTCTTCAAATTCCATCCCGATGAATCTGTCAGTTCAGATTTTGAGGAAGATCTCAACAGTCGTATCTCTCTGACAGGATGGCCAAACACTATACATCCAAGGAGAGAGCCGTGCTATGCGCCCATTGCATCACGAGAAGATGATCCATGCTTCTTTCAAAGTATTTCGAACTCATTCAAGTATCAAAAACTTTGAAGGTATCTTGTAGAAGCATGAAAATTTTAGCAAATAAAGCCTTATGCGCCCAAGCCAAAAGAGGACATGTACGCCCAAGTGAAGCTCCTATATGCTCAAGTCTTCCAGTAAAGCTCCTATGCGCCCATCATCCTGCGAAGCTCTATGCGCCCAAGCCTGTGAAGCTCTATGCGCCTAAGCAACCGTCTGTGAAGGAGGGCACATAGCCTGAAATAGGGCTATGTGCCCAAGCCTGACTCGGTCAAAGCCATTATCAAAACGTGCACTAAAGCGCACGGCCACGTCAGTCTCCATGAGCAGTCGTGCACCAAAGCATGCGGCCACGTCAACACCATGACCAACCCACGATCTCACAGCCTGCATGCACCTACACCCTATGCGCCCAAGGCAGGACTATGCGCCCACATGAAAACTAGTGTGTTTTCCTCATCTGGGTGCATAACATCATACCAGCTCAAGAACGACTATAAAAAGGGGCCTCATCCCTCTTCAAACAACAGAACGGAGAGCATTTTCAAGAGCCAAATTGCTGCACTTCTTGCCAGTGAGTCGAGAGTTTGCAATTTTCTTAGGTTTTCTCCCACTTGTGTAATCAGAGTGTCAACGGAGTAAAGGAGCAACTGTCGTTCGATCTCCATCGTCCCATTCCCTAGAATTCTTTTTTGTACTCGGCGATCCTCAGCGCAGGATCTCTCAGGCGTACTCGATTTGTGGTGCCTTGCGCCAATAAAAAAAAGATAGTATTTTCTTTTTCTTTTTATGTGTGTCCACAGGAGGTTGAACCTATTAGGACAAAGGGTTCAACATTAGTTTTTGTCAATCTTGTAATTTCATCTGAGTTATAGAGATTGGGATTTGTCCAGGTGACATAGTCACTGCCATATACTTGTCTTATCTTGGTGTTCGTTAAATGGGGGTTGGTTATTTTAGGTGGGTTGGCCTATGTTTTCGCTGCGACAATATCTCAGACACGGTATCGGAACGCAAGAGGGGTATTCGATTCCTTATATCTGGTATCAGAGCTTTGAAGGTTCTGGCAACCATGTCTACGGAGCAGATGAACACTCGTATGATCACCCTCATAGGGGGAAACTGGGCGATTTGGAAGCCAAGGATGAAGGATCTACTCTGGTGCACGGACTTGCATGGTCTATTGGAGGGCGACAACGCAAAGCCAATAGACAAAGCTGTTGTAGACTGAAAACAACTGGATCGGAAGGCCGTTGGATTCATCTGCCAAAGGTTGAAGGATTCGATGTTTCACCACGTGTCTATGGAGAGTTTAACAAAAGCATTATGGGAGAAGCTGTATTCGTTGTACAAAAGAAAGACGGCTGGCAACAAGGCATTTCTTATTCGCCAACTCGTCAACTCGAAGTACATGGAGGGTGCCCCAGTGGGACAACATCTGAACGATGTTCATGGTATCATCAATCAGTTGTCTGCGATGAAAATGGTGATTGATGATAAGCTTCAGGCCCTACTGCTTTTGAGTTTTCTACCGGAAAGCTGGGAGACGTTGATGGTGTCAATAAGCAACTCCGTGCCTGATGGAGTTGTTATGATGGAGGCAGTCAAAAGTAGCCTGTTGAATGAGGAGGTCCTACGTAAGCAAGTGGAATCATCGTAAGAGTCCGCTCTAGTGACTTCCTACGGGAATGGAAAACCCAATTCACAGACGAGGATAGGGGGGAGTTCTCGGAATCTTGTGATTATGGACCGCAAGGAGGGCTGCTATCACTGTGGCGAAAGGAGTCATATCAAGAGGAACTACATGAAGCTCAAAGTTGAGAACGCAAAAGGCAAGGATGATCAGGAGGATCTCACAGCAATATGAGATATCATCATCGCAGCAACCGACGCAGAGGAACCTTGTGGTATGTGTCATGACGGCGACTGGGTCATAGATACGGAGACGTCGTATCACGCTACTCCATATAGGAGGATCTTTACGTCCTACCGCGGCAACAGGTTTAGACATGTGAAGATAGGCGACAAGGGGACAGCTGCAGTTGTAGGCATCGGTAATGTGCACTTGACAACGGAGCTCTGTGAGAAGCTCGTTCTCAAGGGTGTGCGACATGTACCGAGTTTGCGCTACAACTTGATTTCGGTAGGGAGGCTGGCAGATGATGGTTGTCGCAGTCTGTTTGGGGACAAAGATTGGATGCTTACGAAGGGTTCCCAGCAGCTGGCTCGGAGAGATTTGTGTTGTGGCATATACAGGCTCAAGCCGTTGAGCTGTACAGATAGGCCACAGACACCGGATGAAGGGTCGAGGAGTGCTCGACATGAGGTAGATCGTAGAGAACTTCCTGAGGAGGGGTTTCTAGGTGCTTTGAGGGATACGAAGGATTTGGTTCGTCGAGACAAATCGACGGATGGGTGAGTCAAAGATTGAGGGTCAGTCTATCGGTCCCATGACAGCTGGTCGGTCTCTAGGTGAGGGTTGCTCTACGGATCCAGTTTTGGCGACGGGTGGTTTGCCAAAGCTTCACGGAGCGACATCGGTTTCATCAGTTCGAAGCCAGAAAGGAGATCAAGGTTTACAGCAAACTCAATCTGAGGCATGAGCATCATCATTCACACAGTTCAGGGGAAGCTGTGGGTCATCGACGGCATGCACAGTACATGATGTTCTGCTCGAGGACGCATGTGTATGGGGGAGCTTCAGGTTTAGACACGAAGCTGGACAGGTTCAGGAGTTTGAATCTCAGGAGGACTGCACCGTCTGCTTGGTTGGGCCAGCCAAGGATGAAGAAGCTCGTCGGAATGTTAACACTTTTCGGTGGAAGACAGAAGTCGGGGACAGGTAGCCGAGACTTGCGGTGAGGCTGATCGTCAGGGACTTCGGTCTTGATCTTGTTATTGATGTCGGAAGGATCCCAGTAGTACAAGAGGTGCTACGCATGGCAGCTAGCATCGACGTGACAGTCGAGGAGCTGGAGACGAAGGAAGATGCAAAGCAGCTCGAGGGATCAAAGATCAGTGGTATGGGGAGCAGAAACTCTGTCGCATGACGACAAGCATAGAGTCCAGTTGAGGAGCCATGGGGTCAACACCCTCTCATCAGACTGTATCGAAAGATTGTTGGAGTCCAGTCTGGATTTGGTAATAGTATATTTATGGAGTCCAAATCTGATTAAATATTTGATTTAATTTGATTTGGATGTCCATAATTAGTGCTGGGCTATTTTTATATAATAGGATTCTTATTGAGGGTTTTCTATTTAAGAGATCCTATTATAATCTAAAATAGGATGTTGATGGGCTATTTTAGGTGTACTAGGATTCTTATTTGAGGGCTTCCTATTTAAGAAATCCTATTATGACCTAAAATAGATTTTTCTCATCCTATATAATGGGGTGAGGGTGGAGGCACAAAGCACAGCATAAAGTGGAGATTCGAGGTGCTCATCCACAGGAAACTAAGAGAAAGTTCTGCACTTTACTCTTAGGACTTCGACATCCAAGACAAAAGGAAGAATAGATCTAATCGAGGGGTCGTCAACTTCGGTTAGGGAGATTGCTATGGGTTGGTGAGCGATTTCAATTGTAATCTCTTTTTTTTCTTCTTGAGTGTGGTGAGGGGGTTGAACCTATTAGGGCAAATAGTTCAACATTAGTTTTTTTGTCAATCTTGTAATTTTATCTGAGTTATAGAGATTGAGATTTGTTCAGGTGACGTAGTCACCGCCATATACTTGTCTTTATCTGTGTTTGGTGTCCGTTAGACGGGGTTGGTTATTTCAGGTGGTTTGGCCTAAGTTTCCGCTGCGGTAACGTCTCAGACACGGCATCGGAGCGCAAGAGGGCGTATCTAATTCCAAACATCTGGTATCAGAGCTTTGAGGTTC
>JANAVB010001868.1:0-65632 GCA_029216955.1 Iris pallida
CTGTCCTCCACCCATCCCTCGCAAATGATAGAGACCAAACCTATTACTATATCTTTTAGTAGATATAAGGTCTTAGTATTACATTTTGTGGGTTCATCTTATTGATTCTGTTACATCCTCAGATACTAGATTCGATACAACATATACAACTATGTACAGAACATAGATGATTCCCACTAATGTATGCTAGAATGAATTTTGGATTGTGTTCTGAGCCATTCGTCCTCACACTTGGCAATTAAGCATTGAAATATATCGTTGAAAACATAAAACTTGTGGTCGTTACTGCAGAAAGTGCAGACCGACCGATAAACTGACGCACGAAAGGAGGGATCAAAGCTAAGCTAACAAGTAAAGTTATGTTTTGGATGTTCTACTCTTGTAAGATCTTTGTTCATAAAGCAAGATATATGATACAGAACAAGTATCGAGTTTATAACTCTGTAAGCTCTATACTTGAGGTCACGAACCGATACTTATTCTGTATTCTTTAATTATAGCTTGTTTTGTGAACAAAGAGTTTACAAGAATTATTTTTCCAAAGCACAACTTTACTTGTTCCAGCTTTGAGCCCCTCATTTTTGTGCGTCAGTTCATGTCGATCTTCACCTTCTGCAGTAATTATCTTAAAATAGATATGAATTACTATCTGCAGAACCGTTTGTGGATGTACAATCGTCATCCTGATGAATTACTATCTGTGTCAATCTTTGCAAAATTATCTTAAAATAGATATGAATTACTATCTGCAAAATCGTTTATGGATGTACAATCGTCATCCTGATGACATGTGCGGTGTACGGGATAAATTTATACAGGGTGTGCAACAGTTCCTGCAGTTTGCCAAGGCGTTCCCTCAGTTCATGGACCGTACAAAAATTAAGTATCCATGTGTGAGATGTCGCAACTTGAAATATCATTCGAAAGTGGATGTGACATATCATTTGTATTCGAGGGGTTTCATGCCAAATTATTATCAGTGGACCGCACACGGAGAACTTGTGCCTTTAGTATCCGAGCCGGAACCTTATGTTGAGCCTTATGTAGATGTCCACGAGCATGCTGATTACGACCAATGGTGGACGAACATGGTTTTCGATGCTGCGGGGCCTAGTTTCGATCCGAATAATCAATATGCAGCCGAGGAGGCACCGAATGCCGATGCTGCAAAGTTCATGGAGTTGCTGGAGAATGCAAGGACTCCTTTATATCCTGGTTGTGATGACCATTCATCGTTGGAGATGATTACAAGATTGTTGAGCATAAAATCAGATTTTAACATGTCTCAAGAATGCTACAGCCGAATCTTGGAGTTAATTAAAGATATATTGCCGGAGGGTGGCAAGTTACGTAAGGACTTCTACCGATCCAAGAGAATGGTGAGATCGCTCTGGATGGGGTATGAAAAAATTGATGCATGTCGCAACGGATGCATGTTGTACTATAAGGACGACAAGGATGAAGACGCCTGCAGATTTTTTGGTGCCGATCGCTTCAAGGTAACTAGTACAACAAGGACTTCTGGTGCACGCAAGCCAACAGATTCGATGTACTATTTGTCTTTGATACCGCATTTGCAGAGGTTGTTTATGGCAAAGAAGACAGCTGATAATATGAGTTGGCACAAGCGGGAACAAATAGATGGAGTACTGGATCATCCATCCAACGGGAAAGCATGGAAGCACTTTGATCGAGTATATCCCGATTTTGCTTCGGAGCTGCGTAATGTCAGATTGGGGCTTTCCTCCGATGGTTTTACCCCATTTGGACTTTCGGGCTCACAATATTCTTGTTGGCCTGTGACTGTTACTCCGTACAACTTGCCGTCTTGGATGTGTATGAAGACTCCTTATATGTTCCTAACTGTTATTATTCCAGGTCCGAAGAACCCGAAGAGGAACATTGATGTGTACTTACAGCCCTTGGTAGATGAGCTGAATTAGTTGTGGAAAGTAGGTGCAACTACATATGATGTTTCCAGAACGCAGAACTTTCAGATGAGGGCCGCACTAATATGGACCATCAATGATTTTCCGGCCTATAGAATGTTATCGGGTTAGAGCACCCGTGGTTGTCTCGCATGTCTGTATTGCATGGATCGCACTAAGGCTTTCCGTTTGAAATACGAAAAAAACCGTACTTCTTCGATTGTCATCGACAGTTCCTGCCAAAGGATCATCCGTATCGGAGGAATAGAAATACTTTTCGTGCTGGCATGGTAGAGAAGTCCAATCCACTGCCACGGTGGTCCGGGGACACAATATGGGAGAAAGTTAAAGAATTGTTAAGTGCTATTGAAGAGCCTACAGCGGGGTACAAGTGTGATGGATTTGGCCGCGCTCACAACTAGACGAAGAGGAGTATATTCTGGGACCTGACATATTGGAGTGACCATCTGCTCAGACATAACCTGGATGTCATGCATATCGAGAAAAATATATTTGACAATATAATAAATACTGTGATGGACGTAAAGGGGAAGACGAAAGACAATTCCAAGGCCAGGTTGGACTTAGAAGAAATATGCAGACATCCAGAGTTGCATTTAATAAAAGAAGGCAGTGGGAAGTATAAGCAGCCCAAGGCCATTTTCTCACTGGATAAGGAGGACAAAGGTAAACTTTGTAGGTGGATCCAGGGCCTAAAATTTCTAGACGGGTACATATCGAATTTGAGAAGATGTGTTGACCCGAAGGAGAACAAACTACAGGGTATGAAGAGCCACGACTGTCATATTTTTATGGAGAGGTTAATCTCGATTGCATTCGAGAATTCTTACTCAGGTCGTTTAGGATCCACTGACAGAGCTTAGCATATTCTTCAGAGATCTTTGTTCTACTAAGTTGCTCGTCGATCGACTTGAAAAGTAGAAGAAGGACATTACAGTAACATTGTGCAAGCTTGAGAGGGTGTTCCCTCCTGGATTCTTCGACTCTATAGAGCATTTGCCAATTCATCTTTCCTATAAGGCACGTATTGGTAGGCCCGTCGGTTATCGGTGGATGTACCCGTTCGAGCGCCATCTAAACCACCTGAAGAGGAAGGTGAAAAATAAGACACGGGTCGAGGGTTCTATTTGTGAAGCCTATGTCCTTGAGGAGATTACAAACTTTTGTTCAATGTATTTCAAGCCTCATATTACTACAAATAGAACAAGAGCTCCGAGGAACGACGATGGAGATATATAATATAATGATGTATTATTGAAAGTCTTCAATGCTATTGGAAAGCCTTCTGGAAACTAAAAAAGAGATATTTGAATGATGAGGAACTATGGGCTGCCCAGTTATATATATATATTACTCAACTGCGAGGAGGATGAAGTGAAAAAGCTAGAGTGGTAAGTGAAAATCTTCAACGTTCAAGTCATCTATTTGTTGATTACATTATTATAATTTAACGAGTGTATCCCAATATTTATTGGTTTTCAGTAAATTTAATGATGAGGTGAGGTCAAGTAGACCATACATTGTAGATGAAGAAGTAGAAGAAGAAATGAAACTTCATTTCCCGTCTTGGTTGAATGCATATGTACGTAAGAAGCTAGTTAGAATCTTCCTCCATTTGTATTTGCACAAGAAATAACTTAACATTGAACTTAATTTTGTATCTTCTCGTGTTTAGGTTGATCGTCTGGACGTCATCCTTGAGAATGAATCTATTAGAACTCTTGCCAAGGGACCCAATTTATGCCATCAAAATATGGCCAAGTTATTGCGTGAATGGGTTTAAGTTCAAGTCAGCAAATGCTCCCATCAGAGATAGCTTCCTGGATCTTGATTCCACAAAAAACAGTTGCTTGTGTATCAAATCTACAAACTACAAAGATGTCACTCCAGACAATGATTTCTATGGCGTCTTACGGGAGATTATGGAATTGACGTACAACTATGGCACAGAGCCTGCCAAGATCGTGTTGTTCAAAGTTGATTGGTTCAATCTGATACACGATCAAGGATGGAAAATTGACAAGCATGGTCTTGTGGATATTAACTACCGTCGTCGATACCAAGGATACGAGCCATTTATCCTAGCAAGTCAAGCTTAACTCGTATATTTTACAACATATCCTAGACGGGGAACAACGAGGTACGACTGGTGGGCAGTATGCAAGACTAAAGCCAGAAATACCTACGACGTCGACGAAGTCGCTTATCAGGAGGACGAGCTGTCTCTTGTACCAAATACAATTGATGTCGACTCAGCAGAAGTTTCCCATTTCATATCTACTTGTGTAGAAGAGGTACAAGTATCCGAAGGAGAAGATGAATGAGATGCTAGTGAAGATGAGGAGGAAGAGGAAGAGGATGAGGAGGAGGAGGCAAACGAAGAAGATGAATTTTTAGAGGATGATTGAGAAACTGTGATTTTAATGTATTCATATTTCTGTAATCTGAAATTATGAACTATGGTCATTTCTATTAGTATTCAGATTTTTGTAAACTTAAATTATGAACTCTAATGTATGCAGATATTTCTAAACTGTTATTGTATTTATTTATAGTTTTAATCATATGTAATTATCAGCATGGCAGAACGACGCGGAGGCATAGCAGGACGACGCGGAGATAGGTTAGGATGAGCCGTGTCCTTAGGTGGACAGAGAGCTCCATTATCAGAGGATGGCTCCGGACCATCGTCTGACCTGAGCACTCCATTTTACCATACAGTCGCAGGTCCGGGTGGCAGTACACCTGGGGCGAGCAGTTCCAGGCTTGCTGATACTCCTTCCCCTAGCCTTCCTACCGTTGACAGCAGCATGGCGGATGGGGAGCAGGTGGAGGAAGTAGTCCCTACTTCCGCCCGTGCAGATCCATACCAGAGCGACCCTCTATGCGCACCTCAGGACGAGACGAGCATGGAGATTTGGGCCGACGGTCCTACGAAGTAAGTTAAATGAAATATATATATATATATATATATATATATATATATATATATATATATATTATATATATATATATTTTTTTATATATATATATATTTTATATATATATATATATTAAATATATATATATATATATATATTTTTATATATATATATATATATATATATATATATATATTTTTAATATATGTAAATGAAATATATATATATATATATATATATATATATATATATATTCATTAATATAATTATCGTTGTATACAGATATCGTCCCTCATCGGTACAAAGAGCGTTGGGCTCCTTTCTGAGGTCCAACTATAGGGGTCCGTGGATCAACTACTCGGATGCCTCGGAAGAGAGGAAGGCATTCTGGTTTGCCCACTTCAAGGTAATTAAAGATAGTTAATTTAGTATGACTAATATAATTTTAAGCATTTTTTAGAAATTATTTTAATTTGTAGTTCTTGTAGAGGACTTATTTTTATCTACCACACTGGGCCGAGCATATTGAGAGGTAGTTTCCTGCCGTCGCCGCTAAGCTGATCCGTGATGCAATTGACGATCAGAAAGCTCGTCAGCGCTCCGGAAAGCCGATTGCTGGTTGGATCACGCCTGACCTGTGGACCACGATGAGGGATCGATTTGAGGAGCCCCAGTACATAGAGCGATCGGAGAAGGCGAAGACGGCTAGGACGAGGGCTGGAAAGTGGTGTGGTGGATCGATTCCTCTGACGGAGCATTTCCGTCGTCTGGTATGTAATTTATTACAATATATAAGATTTTATTGATAGTAGGAGTATATAATTTTCTATTTTACTAAAGAATAAAATATAACAAATATGCAAGTACAGAGGGGT
The DNA here is from genome assembly GCA_029216955.1 of Iris pallida. Taxonomy (NCBI): domain Eukaryota; kingdom Viridiplantae; phylum Streptophyta; class Magnoliopsida; order Asparagales; family Iridaceae; genus Iris; species Iris pallida. The sequence goes on from JANAVB010001868.1 coordinate 5,746, forward strand.
GAGGACGTAAATATGGTGACCATCTTTCTGGCCACCCATCGGAAGGACGGAAAGCTCATTGACGACCGGGCTACTCATAGCTATGTAAGTACTAATTTAGATTTCGTTAATTTTTAACATAACTTGAAGAATATACAGATAACCATATAGTTAATAATAATTAAATACTTTAGACATTTATTAGACTAATTTAGGTAAGTACTGATTTATAGAGATGCACAAAGATTTCTAGGACGAGTTTGTTAGGCTACGTGAGCGTGCGAGTGCTAGAGCACCGACAGAGGGAGGGGTTGGTACATCTCAACCCTCTCCGTCTCAGTCGGAGGACGAGCTCTGGAAGATTGCCGTTGGTGGTCTTCATAGAGGTACGTACTACGGTACGGGGTCCTACGGCGTATTTGTTGCGACGCAGGCATCCAGGGCTCCCTCTGTCAGTGCGTATTCACAGCCCGAGTCATCCCGAGTTGAGGATACCATTGCCCGCCAGATTGCTGAGCTGCACGACGATATGCTGAGGAGGATTTCTGAGCAGCTAGTGTAGTGTCCCGTCCCGCAAAGTCAATCGGAGGAATCGAAACGCCGACGGCGTTAGAACTTAGCCTTGCAACGGCTGCTCGAAGGCTCGTTCGGTCGAGGCGACCGCTCGCTCAGGTGGGGTAGTTTCGATGAACTTGCCTCATCTTTGCCTTTATATAATAAATCGTGTTTTTAACTTGCACAAGTAGGCTTAATAATAAAAGAGATGAATCCACATAGCTAAGGGTCAAAAATGAGTTAGAACATAGAAAATGTCCCACGGTCGGCTTATAGTTGGTGCACGGCGTGCTTTAAAAATGATACTCGGTCCTTCATCCCGTGGCTTGGGAGAAGGAAAGTTGGTCTTCGACACAAAGTTAAGTATTAGCCTAAGTCATAGGCGTCGCCTGCGTGAATGCTTGTTATAGCATGCACGATCCCGTCGATTTGCCCCGACACTCGAATTGGCCTAAGTCATAGGCGTCGTCGCATAAATGCTCGATAAAGCATGCAAGCTTCCGAAATACAAGGCTTGGCATAGCCTTTGCTCGTCCCTTGGATTAAGTTGTAGGCTTGAGTAAGTTAGGCAAAGTTATGCCGGTCGACCTAAGTCATTCCAATTGCTGTCTCGCTCATTCTGCGGTTGTCAAGTTAAATAGTCCCACGATCCCAAGGCCCGTCACATGAAGTATGACTTGGGCGATAGCATTGCGTAGAACACGAGTCGGTTTAAGGCACGAGCCACGGTTGGTTCAGTGGAAAGTTAGCCACGGTCTGTTGGTACTTAAGGAATACGTTATGTTCAAGTTAAGTTGGAAGGCTAGGCAGTTGTCACCCTCATTTTCCGTATTTCCCGTATTTCGTATTTATATTCGTATCTGGATTTTTGGCATGTATTTTTATTTTTCTCGACTTGTAGAATTTCGGTATTTTTCGTATTTTGGGTTTTGTCCTGGCTCGGTTTTAATTGGTTTGGGTTGGTTTGGTTTGGTTCTTTATGGTTGGATCACCATAACCTATGCTACCCCCTCAACCCACCACAACTCCCCCTCTTTATAATCCCCACCTACCACTCTCTCTCTTCATTACCACCACCATTTATTTTCTTCTTCTCCTTCCTCCACAACTCTCCACCCCTAGGCAAGTGCACCTTGCCACCACATGAGAACCCTCTTTTCTTTGTCCATTTGATAGATTAGGACATGGTGATCAACATTAGTTCTTGGCTTTTTGTGATTTGGTGTCTCCATTGTTCTAGATCTAGGTTTTAGCTATTTTTAGATTTTGTATGGTTTGATCTATTTTAGTTGAATTTTATGGGTTTTTGATGTTTCCATGTGGTAGAACATTCAGTTTCACTCCAGTTGGAACTTTGGAAATCCGGATTTGGAGTTCGGATGGCCAAGTTCTGGACTTTTGAAGCTTTGGGTTCATCCATGGTGTTCTTACTGTTTGGAGAAGACAGTGAGCAGTGTGCAGAGCTTCTTAGCTTGCGCCACTGAGCCTTGGATACGCTTCCTGTTGGAAGCGTGTCTCCTGCGTGCGTGCTTTTGTACGTACGCAGACTGGAGCATGCGTGACTTTTCATGTACGCTGCTCCCTGGAGCGTGCGTGACTTTTTATGTACGCTGCTCCCTTGAGCGTGCGTGACTTTTCATGTACGCTGCTCCCTTGAGCGTGCATGACTTTCCATGTACGCAACTCCCTGTAGCGTGCGTGACTTTTCACCTATGCTGCTCTCAGCGTGCGTAACTTTTTACCTACGTTGCTCTCAGCGTGCGTGACTTTTCACCTACGCTGCTCCCTTGAGCGTGCGTGACTTTTCATGTACGCTGCTCTCTGTAGCGTGCGTGACTTTTCATGTACGCTGCTCCCCTTGAGCGTGTGTGACTTTTCATGTACGCTGCTCCCTTGAGCGTGCGTGACTTTTCGTGTACGCTGCTCCCCTTGAGCGTGCGTGACTTTTCGCGTATGCAGCTCCCCCTGCGTGCGTGACTTTTGTGCACGCTGCCCCCTGACCCCTTGCTTAACCCATTGGCTCTTGGAGTTTTGGTCTTAATTCTTTAATGCTTGGCTCTTCTATAGCCCTGTATATTGATATTTTATTAGATGTTTTACGTCCATTTTATATCCTTACGCCTTTTGTCCTGAACTTGATAATCACGAAATTATTGGATATGTTTGGAATTGATAATTGAGCATGACCTGATAAGTGGCCCGTCGTGGCACACTCCTGACTAGTGCACTTGATATGATAACCTGACCTGATATATCTTGAATAGCTGTTGCGACGGCTACCTGACATGACATGACCTGTATAATTAATCCTGACACCGTGGGCGATTGTGCTTGTACAAATAATCAGTCATGTCTTGCATCATGTCTAGGAGGGGACTCCTGAGTACCACGGTCAGGAGTACCTACTGAATTGGACTAAGGTTAATAATTAGTATAATTCACTAGTCATGAAGAGATGTTCCCCAGTTACAGGCGATCCCGTTATCCCGGCCGCAAATGATTGGACTTGTAGCCTGCCGACGAGTAGGGCACATTTCCAGCCCACTGTTATGTGGGGCACCCTCGATTGTCACTTGAATGATTGGACTCTATTGTCACTATAATGCATTGTACTCTCTAGATTGTCACTATAATGATTGCCTGGATAACCTGGATAGCTGCAGGGCCTGTGACTACTTGGAGCATCTCATTGCATCTTGCTAGTAACTAGGATTGTGATAACCCTAGTTAGTTAATGTAGAAAGCCGTAGGCAATGATTGGCCGTGATTGCTTGGATGGAGTCTAGTCCAGTTTAGTATTGTCTAGAATTGATTGATTGTAAGATTGTACCAGAATGATTGAATGATTGTCACTCTAGATTGTCACTATAATGATTGTCACTCCAGATTGTCACTATAATGATTGTCACTCCAGATTGTCACTATAATGATTGTCACTCCAGATTGTCACTATAATGATTGTCACTCCAGATTGTCACTATAATGATTGTCACTCCAGATTGTTACTTGACCTGATTTCTTATATTTATCTTGCCGATAAATGGTGAGAGAAACCAAGTTCCGTTCAGACGAAGGGTTACAATCCCGGTCCTTGTTTGGTTTACGGGTTGTAACCTAGCTATCTGAATAGTCCCATGGTTATCTCATCGTATATCATCCTGTCATGCTTTTCCATATGTCTTGTCTTTTAGTGATTCTATGCAAGATTGTCTTTTATAATTACCCATCATACTTTTTCTTAAATTACTGTCTCTTATTATGTAATTATATTATTGTGCTAATTTGCTGGCTTTGGTTCTTATTTTGTGGCCTCCTTTGTGGCACTTGCTCTTCCTGGGGTCTGACCCAGCTGGTTTTGTATGGCCAGATACCGGAGTAGCAGCAAAGGATCTACCTGTCTTCCAGCCCGATGGTGGTCACCAGGTGTAACCAGGGCATCGAGTGGGTTTTCTATTTTGTTTCGCTCACTCTATTGTAAATTTATTCTTTTGAGGCGTTTAGCCGACGAGCAAGTGTTAGCTCGATTGTACTTACTTACTGTCTGCCTACGGGCTGTAATATGATTGACAAGCCCCGGGGGTTGATCATGTATGACTGAACTCTTGCTAGTCCTCACATTTTGTAACGACTAGCTTCATGATCATCTGGATATATAATGTTTGGGATGCCTTACAATTGTATATTTAGAGATCTGATATCTTGTGGTTATTATTAGTTGGTTGAGATTGAGACAATAGGCTATTTTATGACCTTAAGAGACTGATGGATTGTATTAATACCCTCACATATCTAGACAGCCGTGACCGTATAGCGGTGTGGATCCTATTCCGTTATACGTAGCTGGCTATGTCTGCCCCCGCTCTCCAGTATTCTGGTTCTGGGGCGTGACAGCAGTAGCTGTTCCCTGAGTTCAAAGAACGTTAAGTCTAAGCGATGGTTAGTCGCCGAGAGGAAATATATCGGGACTGTGGTTCAGTCGCCGAGGCAACCCTGGTTTGGGCTCTACAAATGGAAGTATGAAAAATGAAAAGAGTAAAACAAAGGAACTGTGATAATAATGAGACCATGGATTACGTTAAGTCTAGAAGTTAGCGTAGGCGCGTGGTCCTGGACAACTTGTCGACAAGGGCGATGGTTCTTCGAGCGGCAACCCGGGGCCACGGGACCGACTCGGCCTAGGAAGAACAAAGTATAGCCGAGCTGGGTAATAGACAATTGGTAGTACGGGGACTTGCATCGGAGATCGCTACTTGCGGTGCAAGGATCCCGTTTGCCAGGCTATGTCCACGATGGCTAGTTAATGCCAGTGACCTTTCATATAGATGTGTCAGCACGGGCGGCAATCCGCGTGTGTGCCTTTGGATTGAGTTGAGTTGGATATGTATGAAGTTAGAGAACACAAGGTCTGGGCCTAAGATTTAGCTATAACGAAGGCGGCGTGCTTCGGCATGAGATGCGGCGTCGAGTGTTAAGTTGTTGGCATAGAGTTGCATGAGATAGGCTTGAGTTGTTGCGAGTTAAGTCGAGAAGGGCCGTAGGGCAAGTTGTGTGAAGTTACGTTGAGTTGCTGGGCACGACCTCGAAATATGAGGTACGGCCGCGTTGTCACAACACAAGTGTAGGCGAGACTAAGCGAGGAGGCACTGCCTCGGAGATATTGAAGCACGAATCGAGTTCATGACACGACCGAGTCGTTACATCCCAGAGTTTGGCATGAAAGACAAGTATAAGTTGGTGCGTCGACAATACAAGCACGAGAAAGGTCTAGAGGCAAGGAAATGGAGTCCTTCGTGTAGTTGCGTCTCTGATTATGGCCGTAAGGCAAACACGACTTGATAGGTTAACATTATTGACACAAGAAGGGTCTAAGGCAAAAGTATGAGTTAACGTCGTCGTGCAAGCACGGGATGGTCCTTAGACACAAGTAATGCAACGGCGTCGGTCCTAAAACTGATCCTAAGGCAAGAATAGAAAGACAATCATAAAAAGGGTTTATGTTGCACAAAGTAAATGAAACGTGTAGGTTTTGTATGGGTGGGCGAGGAGCTCACTCCACCAGTACAGTTGAGTACTGACACCCACACAGTGTTTCATGTGCAGGCACATGTAGAAGCTCGTGGCGTGGAGCTCGCTTGGATGCGTCGAGGCACGGAGTTCCTTGGCGATTCGAAGCGTGCGACCGCGTGGACTGAAGACTTATACAGGACATAATGTATGGACATCGCCTTCCGAAGCTTCCGCTGGCTCAAGTATTATAATCGAGAGATGAGAGAGAGCAAAGTGACTTGTAATCGAGAGAAAAGTGAGCACGAGAGACTTGTAATTTGGCCTTGCGCCCACAAATGTAATCTTGTATTCAATATCAATAAAGAGCTTCTTTTGAATAACTTGTGTTTGGTTCTAATTCCGCTGCTATAAATCAATATCTCTGCACGGGACTTCTGTGCGACGACCCCGTCGCAGCCGCTGAAATCGGCCGTTATGGAACCCGCCTTGCACGAGCGCAATCTAGGCTCGTGCGGCATCACGCCTTAGCGAGGACGATCGCTCCTGCGGGTGCGGAGCGTGACATAATGGTATCAGAGCACGGCTTTACGTCCATGGACCGTCGATTGAATTCTTTAACTTTGATGTTTTCGCAAAACTCTGTTGCTTCCGCAAGTTGTTATCGTTGGTGCGCTCTCTCTCAAATGTCCCTCGGCATGTCCATACAATAAGTCTAAATATTTTCAAAAGCTCGTACAAGTGTTCACCCGAATGCATCGATAGGTTATGGCCTTTGTGCCGAACGGTGTCGAACATGACTCTATAGAGAACACATGCTAAGTTAGCAAAGTCGCGTGCATGCCCAAATAGTCCCACGTCAACATTGGCAAGTGAGCGTGCAAACTCGGAATGTAGTCCGCACGGGATAGCTATGCACACGGCCTTTTGGCTAAGTTGTGTTTCGCGTCGCGCAACTCGACCCTTGGTGCAAACGAGTTACGAGCGATATCAAGTACCGCTCAGACGGGAACGAAGCTACACTTAGAGTATCTATCGATAGGAACGCTATCGAGTTAACGCTTAGGCGTACACGGAGGATTGACTTGGATTTTGAGGAAATAGTACGAATGACTTAGTGCATCGTTGCGACGCGAGCGATTACGCTAGGGATTCGTCGAACGAATCCGAAGGATGTCTTAGCGCATGACGCGAACATGATTGTAGGCTAGATCGGATGGCTCGAATCCGAGTGGTGTATGGATTTTTTGGAAATCATTCGAGCAAATATTGAGGATTTCGAGTAACGGCGAGTATGTCGACGAGGCGATGCAATCGCGCAAAGCCTTAGAACGCGTCACGCTTAGTTGGTCGTGACTTCGAATGTCCCAAACGAGCATCTCGATCGGACGACTTGCGAATAGGCAACGCGAGTTAGAAAATGATATCGAAGTGATTCGGAACGATGAATGAAAATGAATGGTCTTGATCGAAGAAACTTAGAGGATCGCGCGTACGATATCAGATTGATGCAAATGAAGTGTGACTTGAGTTTTGAACAACGATCTTGAAACGAACATGAGGAATAGCGATCGAACTTGATCTTGAATATCGAGAAAATTGTGGAATATCCAACTCGGACAACAGCATCAACGCACGACTCGAAATTGGTTACAAAGGAACATCGTCAGGTTACGCATATCGTCCATGGTATTGAGGCGTATCAAAGATCAATATGCGATAACTCGGGGGTACTCTGACTCAGCGAAAGACGATCGTACAAATGTCATTGTTCCGATGGATGCTATATTCGGAAGATTGAAACGTGTCAAAGAAATGATAGACATGACAAACAGACTATCAAATTGAGATCTTGGCTTGGATAAAAAATGATATGTTTGGATTTGCTTCGTCGATAACCATAACTTCGACATTCTTGTCTTATACGAGCGCAACTCCAGCCTCGCACATGCGTCGCACCGATTAGGACGATCACTCCGCGTGGGCGCTGCTATGGTGATTCATACAGCGGGAGTGATTGAACTTGGATGGCATGGCAATCTGATTGCTTTGACTTGTGGTTTGACACGAAGGTAGACTTGAGAATGAATCAGCGGGCGTGACGGTTAAACTTGAGGATTGAGTAGGTCCAATCCGCGTGTCGAGAATGAGTTAGTTTAAACTCAAACAAGAGTTACGCCCCGATGAGAATGATTATTCTGCAGGTGCGTTGCATGGTAATTCATGAACCACCGTGGATAATCGGACTCGCGTGAGATTGGGGCGCAACATATTGTCAAAAGCTAGACGACCTCGTGATCGAATGCACGAATTGGTTAGAGTTGGTGATTTGAATAGAATCGAATATGTGCAACGCATGCATTGATGCGAATAGGTGATCGTGCTCGATGTTTAAAAATCTGAGTGACGCGAGCTTGGGTAGAAAACCCCGTATTATCGAATTTGGTTTGACCCTAGGATTGGGGTCAGTGTTGGCATTATTGTTGGGGAACTATGATTCCAATCCTGACATTGACTTAGCCTCGTAAAGATTGGCCTAGCGGTTAGGCGAGACGCCCTGTTTCATGAGTTATCAATCGAGGATTGATCTTGAGGATTGGCATGGATGGATAGTGTGAATCATGAATATAGGAAAACCCCTCACGAGATTCGGCTGACATGCATATATTTCAGGGACGCCTGAGTAGTGCACGATGCGACTCGAGTAAGAATGACGAATTCTCTATCATGTGGCTTGGCTGAATGCATGTATTTTGGGGACGCCTGGAATACGTACAAAATCCAGCCAAGTGATATGTTGAATAGAAATGAGACTTGGGGAATGGAAGAGTGTCGAGAATTCAAAATCATGTTGAAGGAAAGAATGATAATAGTGCGAGCGTGGCTCGGACTCAAGGAAATGCTTAGGCGTATCTCGCTCGACTGTCATAGTCCCGTGTCTAGGCTCGATTAAGTCTTGGCCATAGAAATGGTAGGATGGCTTGCCTTCAGGAAAGTCTCGAGGACGAGACTTGTTCTGAGTGGTGTATGATGTAGTGCCCCGTCCCGCAAAGTCAATCGGAGGAATCGAAACGCCGACGGCGTTGGAACTTAGCCTTGCAACGGCTGCTCGAAGGCTCGTTCGGTCGAGGCGACCGCTCGCTCAGGTGGGGTAGTTTCGGTGAACTTGCCTCATCTTTGCCTTCACATAATAAATCGTGTTTTCAACTTGCACAAGTAGGCTTAATAATAAAAGAGATGAATCCATATAGCTAAGGGTCAAAAATGAGTTAGAACATGGAAAATGTCCCACGGTCGGCTTAGAGTTGGTGCACGGCGTGCTTTAAAAATGACACTCGGTCCTTCGTCCCGTGGCTTAGGAGAAGGAAAGTTGGTCTTCGACACAAAGTTAAGTATTAGCCTAAGTCATAGGCGTCGCCTGCGTGAATGCTTGTTATAGCATGTACGGTCCCGTCGATTTGTCCCGACACTCGAATTGGCCTAAGTCATAGGCGTCGCCGCGTAAATGCTCGATAAAGCATGCACGCTTCCAAAATGCAAGGCTTGGCATAGCCTTTGCTCGTCCCTTGGGTTAAGTTGTAGGCTTGAGTAAGTTAGGCAATGTTATGCCGGTCGACCTAAGTCATTCCAATTGCTGTCTCGCTCATTCTGCGGTTGTCAAGTTAAATAGTCCCACGATCCCAAGGCCCGTCACATGAAGTATGACTTGGGCGATAGCGTTGCGTAGAACACGAGTCGGTTTAAGGCACGAGCCACGGTTGGTTCAGTAGAAAGTTAGCCACGGTCTGTTGGTACTTAAGGAATACGTTATGTTCAAGTTAAGTTGGAAGGCTAGGCAGTAGCTGTTCCCTGAGTTCAAAGAACGTTAAGTCTAAGCGATAGTTAGTCGCCGAGAAGAAATATATCGGGACTGTGGTTCAGTCGCCGAGGCAACCCTGGTTTGGGCTCTGCAAATGGAAGTATGAAAAGTGGAAAGAGTAAAACAAAGGAACTGTGATAATAATGAGACCATGCATTACGTTAAGTCTAGAAGTTAGCGTAGGCGCGTGGTCATAGACAACTTGTCGACAAGGGCGATGGTTCTTCGAGCGGCAACCCAGGGCCACGGGACCGACTCGGCCTAGGAAGAACAAAGTATAGCCGAGCTGGGTAATAGACAATTGGTAGTACGGGGACTTGCATCGGAGATCGCTACTTGCGATACAAGGATCCCGTTTGCCAGGCTATGTCCACGATGGCTAGTTAATGCCAGTGACCTTTTATATAGATGTGTCAGCACGGGCGACAATCCGCGTGTGTGCCTTTGGATTGAGTTGAGTTGGATATGTATGAAGTTAGAGAACACAAGGTCTGGGCCTAAGATTTGGCTATAACGAAGGCGGCGTGCTTCGGCATGAGATACGGCGTCGAGTGTTAAGTTGTTGGCATAGAGTTGCATGAGATAGGCTTGAGTTGTTGCGAGTTAAGTCGAGAAGGGCCGTAGGGCAAGTTGTGTGAAGTTACGTTGAGTTGCTGGGCACGACCTTGAAATATGAGGCACGGCCGCGTTGTCACAACACAAGTGTAGGCGAGACTAAGCGAGGAGGCATTGCCTCAGAGATATTGAAGCACGAATCGAGTTCATGGCACGATCGAGTCGTTACGTCCCAGAGTTTGGCATGAAAGACAAGTATAAGTTGGTGCGTCGACAATACAAGCACGAAAAAGGTCTAGAGGCAAGGAAATGGAGTCCTTCGTGTAGTTGCGTCTCTGATTATAGCCGTAAGGCAAACACAACTTGATAGGTTAACATTATTGACACGAGAAGGGTCTAAGGCAAAAGTATGAGTTAATGTCGTCGTGCAAGCACGGGATGGTCCTTAGACACAAGTAATGCAAAGGCATCGGTCCTAAAACTGATCCTAAGGCAAGAATAGAAAGACATTCGTAAAAAGGGTTTATGTTGCACAAAGTAAATAAAACGTGTAGGTTTTGTATGGGTGGGCGAGGAGCTCACTCCACCAGTACAGTTGAGTATTGACACCCACACAGTGTTTCATATGCAGGCACAGGTAGAAGCTCGTGGCGTGGAGCTCGCTTGGATGCATCGAGGTACGGAGTTCCTTGGCGATTCGAAGCGTGCGGCCGCGTGGACTGAAGACTTATACAGGACATAATGTATGGACATCGCCTTCCGAAGCTTCCGCTGGCTCAAGTATTGTAATCGAGAGATGAGAGAGAGCAGAGTGACTTGTAATCGAGAGAAAAGTGAGCACGAGAGACTTGTAATTTGGCCTTGCGCCCATAAATGTAATCTTGTATTCAATATCAATAAAGAGCTTCTTTTGAATAACTTGTGTTTGGTTCTAATTCCGTTGCTATAAATCAATGTCTCTGTACGGGACTTCTGTGCGACGACCCCGTCGCAGCCGCTGAAATCGGCCGTTATGGAACCCGCCTTGCACGAGCACAATCTAGGCTTGTGCGGCATCACGCCTTAGCGAGGACGATCGCTCCTGCGGGAGCGGGGCGTGACAGCTAGGGTCTCAGGCACAAGGGGACGCTGCGTCGGTCACCGCATATTTTGACGAGCTCGAGCGCACCGTAAGGGCCGTACAGGGGACGCAGGAGTCCATTCACGACACCGTTACTAGGATAGCGGCTTGCATGGAGAAATACAACGCCAGACTGCTAGCCCTAGAGGAGACGCAGACGCACCCATCTCCAGCGGCTACACTGCCTCCTTCTCCAGCGGTTACACTGCCTCCTTCTACAACAGTTACATTACCTCTTCCTTCATCGTCGTCGGTGGTTCTTACACCAATGCTTACCTTCTTTCTAGGAGCGATGATGCTCCTCCTGATCATCCGTAGTCGACATATATATATTGTTGTGTGATGGCCCATTGTTGGGTCTTTTATGTGTTTCTACATACATTGTTATTGTGTTTCATTATGTTTGATACTGTTGTTGAATTTTTTTATATATCTGTGTTGAGTGATGTGATTGTGTTTCATACGTGTTCATGATTATGTTTCATATTATTTGATACTTTGTGTTCGTGATGCTCCTCCTGATCAGCCGGTGTTGAGTAGTGTTCCACCGAAGGGGTCGGCGAACCCAGGGAAATGCTACTGTAGGTGTTGATTGTATTTTATATTGTTTGTTGCAAATGATGCTGTAGGTGCTGCTGCAAATGCTGTATTTTTTTAGTTTTTTTACCAAATTTAGCGACGTTCAGCGACATTTAACGACGTCCAGCGACGAACATACATGTCGTTAAGTAAGTATCGGAACATCGCTAAATATGATTCACCCTATCGCTGATCGTCACTAAATGTTGCTAAATACGACGTCGCTAAAACGTCGCTATGTGTCGGCAATATAGCGACGTATAAACGTCGCCATTTTGCTGACATGCTAGGTCAGCATCGATGTATGTAACGTCGCTAGCTGACGTCGACAAACGCAGTCGTTGTACGTCGCTTATAGTCGCTGAATTAGCGACGCGACTGCGTTGCTAACTGTCGTCGCAATAGCGACGTATTGCGACGTCCTGGTGTTTAGCGACTAGGTAAATAGCGACTACGTCGAAATGTCGCTAAATACGTCACCAATTAGATTTAGCGACGTATTTTCCCTTTTTAGCGACGTCCTCTGGCATCGCTGATTTGACAGATTTTAGTAGTGGTATAAATATTTAATGGTATAAGTATTTTATACTGTTATACTTTTTATAATATTTTGGTAAATATATATATATATTGTTTAATACCATTAGTTGTACTTTATCTATTTAGTTTTTCTATAGTCAAATTAGTTGATGAATACAATTTTTCTAAATTATTTTGTAACAAAGTTTGTGCTTGGGAAATCTAAATGATTATCTATATTCTCAAAGCATTGATTCTAAAATATGTGGACTAAGTAAAACCTAGCTTCTAAATACTACATTTATTTTCCATTATAGGTTATAGATATTGGATGGTGTCATTCTCTTCTATTATCGTAGTATCATAATCTAATTCTGCTTTCCTAATTTGTGACTTGCTACCAAATCAATTATCGACTAATTGGATTGCTATTAGGATTTTGGATATTGGATATGATCTTGGACTCTATTGGACATATTGACTGTGATCCTTTCCGTGTCACACGTTCATGTCGCGCACGTTGACGTTAGATACCCGAGGCAAGTACTTTCAGCGAATGCCCTCATTTCTTGATAATTATTGTATTTTATGATCTAGATGTGTATGCCATGATTACTGACATGATTATCACACTAGATTAGCATTTATGGATTCTAGTCATGATTACTACATTCCTGTTGATCTTTTTACCCTGTTACTTTATTCCTGTTTCCTGCCATGATTTGAATCCATGCATGCTAATTAGTCACGAAGTACTTTAGTATATATGTGGTCAAAATCCAATATATCATATTTTCTAAAGAATAGCTAATCATATACGATACGTATGATTAAGCCATACCAAGTAGATCCCTCCTTCGATCACATATAGAACGAAGTACTTCCACCTCACGTAGTGTCACGCCCCGATCCCGCTAGGGTCGTTCGTCTTGCTTGGATCCCTGCGGGATCGATCGTCCTCACTAAGGCGTGATGCCGTGCCAGCCTAAGTTGCTCTTGCACAAGGCCATGTACCTGCACAAAAACAACTAGTCAAGCAAAACACACGCACGCACCCATTAGTTAAGCAAAACACACGCACGCACCCATTTATTGCAGAAAACCAAATATTGGACACAGAGATTTGAAATGGAAATACTTCTTTTTATTCATAAGCTTAATAGGAATACAAGTACAAAGCTTTGCAACTCAGATTTGCCTTATAATTGGCTACATGATTCTCTTTGAAACTCTCTTTTGAAAATAGCCACAATGCCCATACACGATATCCCTTTATTACAAGCTAGAATTGAAAGACACCTTCAGAAGGAAAAGAAACTTGAACTTGACTTGAAATAAAAGAAAGCTTCGAGGCAGTCCGCAGCTCTACTGGGCTAGACGAGCTTTAGTGCCTCCTTGAAATCCTCCTGTCTCCTTTTGCTTTTTGAAAAGGATGCCCACAACGTGGGTCAGCACACATCATGTACTGGCGAGAGGCTCTTCGCCGAAACTCACAAATATCTGCACTAATTCAACATGTGAAGCTACATATTTACTAGTGCTCTTTCAACTTGTCTAGGTTCTTTTTAACAATTCATAAGAAACATGATAGTAGAAATATTCATAACCAACTTACCCATCGCCGATAGTCATCCCTGCACAAAACAGGTTAGCACAATTTGCATATGAATATAGGAAGCATACTTTACCATCATCGTTCATTGTTAGGTTTGCATTAAGGATTCGTTCACATGCATATCCTAACTACATGGTGGTCCATGGGCCCGTCCCCCATGATTAGCCGCTGTGACTCAATGGTTCAGCTCGTCGCTAAGGACACAACATTCCCGAGGTGTAGCATTTACCCCTAGGTGCTACTACAATCTCTTCTAGGCCGATCGATCCCAGGTGCCCCCAGAATCATCGAGAGACTATTATCTTGTTAACAAGTTATCCGAGACCAATGTATGACTTGTTCTTTCTATCAGATAAAACCTAGCAGTACGACAGATAGCGACCAGTTCATGACTAGCCTTAATCGTTCGGTCATTCGATAGCATTCAATAACATTTCATTTCCTTAGCAGTCATTCGTTAGCATTCATTCTTTTTCTTATCTTTTGTTATTGAGGTATCGTTGATCACAGGGACAAGGCAACAGAGTGGACTAGAGATCATTTTTATTAGGACGTACAAATAAATGCAAGCCCGGTTTAAGCAACTCACCAAGATGAATCTTAGTTGAGAGAAGGAGGGACTTCACGCGCCGTTCACGAACAATTAACGCGGCCTACATTGGCACCAACAGTTGATTAGCATACTTCGTCTCTTTCTATCAAGATTCGGAATGAATGCGAAATGCGATAAAAGCGAACAATGAAAACCAATCATCGAAAACCAATACGAAAATGCATCCATCAAAACCAAGCAGCGAAAGAAAACATCCAACAAACTCTTGGATTTATTTCAATAGAAGTCAATCCATCAATTGGAAAGATTCATTGCATTTCATCCGTGATCAATCGATACCGGCAAGGATTTCCCCAAATACTCAGTTCAAGACTGAATCAGCTAGCCGTAGGTATTACACAGTGGACCGCGAGAAGCGGGACACTACATAATAACCCACTGAGAAAAAGTTTTGTCCTCAAAACTTAAGATACAAACTCACCTCCACTTTCTGGATCCAGCAAGGTGGAGAGGTTATAGACACGAGCATTAGTCCGCTGCGGCTGGTTGTGCGAATGGTCTCGAAGCGGCGGTGGGCCTGGCAGATGCCCACTCTCTTCAGCGTCATTTCGATTCTGAGCCGTTCTATTCTTTTTTGGGCAATTCCTGACGGTATGGTCTGGGCTTCCACAGCTGAAGCATGACTTGTTTGCGAACCGACAGAGTTCTTTGGTGTGCCCATGGCGGCCGCAGTAGATACACTCAGTTCTCCTGTGCTGATTATTGTTTGTCTTATTTTCTCCTTCAATCTTTTTCTCACCGTCATGATATCTCTTGGCGGGCTGATTCCGACTGTACTGCGTCTTTGCTGATGCCTTCTTCTGGCAGAACTGTTCCACCTGTAGCGCCGCCTCAAAGGCTTGAGAATAGGACCCGCATTCTCGATTCAGCACACTTAACTGGATGTCATCATTCAGACCTCCAACGAATCGATTTATGCGAGTCTGTTCCGTGGGGAGCATAACAGCGGCAAAATTTGCCAGCTTAGCAAATTCAGACTCATAGTCCTCCACGAACATATTTCCCTGTTCCAGTGTGATGAAGTCATCCTCCATCTTCTTGCTCATGGCTGGAGGCAGATATTGATCCAAAAATGCCTTTTTGAACGAGGCCCATGAGATCTTCCCATTCTTAGCCGTTGCGAGCAGCGCCGGCTTCTTTGTCTTCCACCAATCCTTTGTCCACAGCCGTAGAAGCATAACGGTACAAACTACCTTCTTGCCGCTTGGAACTCCTATGAACGCGAACAGACTCTCCATTTTATCAATCCAGTCCATCACCTTATTGGGTGATGTCCTGCCTTCAAATTTCAGAGGTTTCGCGTCTAAGAAGTCCTTTGGCCTAAAGGAAGTATGCCTTTGCACTGGCTGGGGCTCATCACCCTCTACGGACTCGATCTCGAGCGTTCCCGTTGGTTTCGTCGCTGCGGTGGTATCTCGATTTGCCGCAAGCGCCGTGACAAGCTGGGTTAAGGCATCCAACTGCTGTTGTTGGGCCTCTATTCGGGCCTGATGTATCTGATTTCGTTCCTCATTATCCTGTCAGTCTCTACAAAATAGTATAACTTCTGTCAGTCTCTAAAATATTATGGACTTATTGTATGGGGCATTGGTTTTCATAACTCAAAATCGGGACACTTTTGAAAGCCGTCAAAGTACTTTATATACTTTTTCAAAATTAATATTTGCAAGAGGCCAAGGACGTAAAACCTGGCTCTGATACCACTTTGTCACGCCCCGATCCCGCTAGGGTCATCCGTCTTGCTTGGATCCTTGCGGGATCGATCGTCCTCGCTATGGCATGATGCCGTAAAGCCTATGTTGCTCTTGCACAAGGCCATGTACCTGCACAAAAACAACTAGTCAAGCAAAACACACGCACGCACCCATTAGTTAAGCAAAACACACGCACGCACCCATTCATTACAGAAAACCAAATATTGGACACAGAGATTTGAAATAGAAATACTTCTTTTTATTCATAAGCTTGATAGGAATACAAGTACAAAGCTTTGCAACTCAGATTTGCCTTATAATTGGCTACATGATTCTCTTTGAAACTCTTTTTTGAAAATAGCCACAATGCCCATACACGATATCCCTTTATTACAAGCTGGAATTGAAAGACACCTTCAGAAGAAAAAGAAACTTGAACTTGACTTGAAATAAAAGAAAGCTTCGAGGCAGTCCGCAGCTCTACTGGGCTAGACGACCTTTAGTGCCTCCTTGAAATCCTCTTGTCTCCTTTTGCTTTCTGAAAAGGATGCCCACAACGTGGGTCAGCACACATCATGTACTGGCGAGCGGCTCTTCGCCGAAACTCACAAATATCTGCACTAATTCAACATGTGAAGCTACATATTTACTAGTGCTCTTTCTACTTGCCTAGGTTCTTTTTAACAATTCATAAGAAACATGGCAGTAGAAATATTCATAACCAACTTACCCATCGCCGACAGTCATCCCTGCACAAAATAGGTTAGCACAATTTGCATATGAATATAGGAAGCATACTTTACCATCATCGTTCATTGTTAGGTTTGCATTAAGGATTCGTTCACATGCATGTCCTAACTACATGGTGGTCCATGGGCCCGTCCCCCATGATTAGCCGCTGTGACTCAATGGTTCAGCTCGTCGCTAAGGACACAACATTCCCGAGGTATAGTATTTACCCCGAGGTGCTATTACAATCTCTCCTAGGCCGATCGATCCCAGGTGCCCCCAGAATTGTCGAAAGACTATTACCTTGTTAACAAGTTGTCCGAGACCAATGCATGACTTGTTCTTTCTATCAGATAAAACCTAGCAGTACGACAGATAGCGACCAGTTCATGACTAGCCTTAATCGTTCGGTCATTCGATAGCATTCAATAACATTTCATTTCCTTAGCAGTCATTCGTTAGCATTCATTCTTTTTATTATCTTTTGTTATTGAGGTATCGTTGATCACAGGGACAAGGCAACAGAGTGGACTAGAGATCATTTTTATTAGGGCGTACAAATAAATGCATGCCCGGTTCGAGCAACTCACCAAGATAAATCTTAGTTGAGAGAAGGAGGGACTTCACGCGCCGTTCATGAACAATTCACGCGGCCTACATTGGCACCAACAGTTGATTAGCATACTTTGTCTCTTTCTCTCAAGATTTGGAATGAATGCGAAATGCGATAAAAGCGAACAATGAAAACCAATCATTGAAAACCAACACGAAAATGCATCCATCAAAACCAAGCAGCGAAAGAAAACATCCAACAAAACTCTTGGATTTATTTCAATAGAAGTCAATCCATCAATTGGAAAGGTTCATTGCATTTCATCCATGATCAATCGATACCGGCAAGGATTTCCCCAAATACTCAGTTCAAGACTGAGTCAGCAAGCCGTAGGTATTACATAGTGGACCGCGAGAAGCGGGGCACTACATAATAACCCACTGAGAAAAAGTTTTGTCCTCAAAACTTAAGATACAAACTCACCTCCACTTTCTGGATTAAGCAAGGTGGAGAGGTTATAGACACGAGCATTAGTCCGCTGCGGCTGGTTGTGCGGATGGTCTCAAAGCGGCGGTGGGCCTGGCTGCTGCCCACGCTCTTCAGCGTCATTTTGATTCTGAGCCGTTCTATTCTTTTTCGAGCAATTCCTGACGGTATGGTCTGGGCTTCCACAGCTGAAGCATGACTTGTTTGCGAACCGACAGACTTCTTTGATGTGCCCGTGGCAGCCGCAGTAGGTACACTCAGTTCTCCTGTGCTGATCATTGTCTGTCTTATTTTCTCCTTCAATCTTTTTCTCACCGTCATGATATCTCTTGGCGGGCTGATTTCGACTGTACTGCGTCTTTGCTGACGCCTTCTTCTAGCAGAACTGTTCCACCTGTAGCTCTACCTCAAAGTCTTGAGAATAGGACTCGTATTCTCGATTCAGCACACTTAACTGGATGTCATCATTCAGACCTCCAACGAATCGATTTATGCGAGTCTGTTCCGTGGGGAGCATAGCAGCAGCAAAATTTGCCAGCTTAGCAAATTCAGACTCATAGTCCACCACGGACATATTCCCCTGTTCCAGTGTGATGAAGTCATCCTCCATCTTCTTGCTCATGGCTGGAGGCAGATATTGATCCAGAAATGCCTTCTTGAACGAGGCCCATGAGATCTTCCCATTCCTAGCCGTTACGAGCAGCGCCGGCTTCTTCGTCTTCCACCAATCCTTTGCCCGCAGCCGTAGAAGCATAACGGTACAAACTACCTTCTTGCCGCTTGGAACTCCTATGAACGCGAACAGACTCTCTATTTTATCAATCCAGTCCATCACCTTATCGGGTGATGTCCTGCCTTCAAATTCCGGAGGTTTCGCGTCTAAGAAGTCCTTTGGCCTAAAGGAAGTGTGTCTTTGCGCTGGCTGGGGTTCATCACCCTCTACGAACTCGATCTCGGGCGTTCTCGTTGGTTTCGTCGCTGCGGTGGTATCTCGATTTGCCGCAAGCGTCGTGACAAGCAGGGTCAAGGCATCCAACTATTTTTGTTGGGCCTCTATTCGGGCCTGGTGTATCTGATTTCGTTCCTCATTGTCCTGTCCATGATCCGTTCTACCGGATCGGTCGAGCCAGATGGACGAGGAGGAGCCATTTCTCTACAAAATAGTATAACTTCTGTCAGTCTCATAAAATATTATGGACTTATTGTATGGGGCATTGGTTTTCATAACTCAAAATTGGGACACTTTTGAAAGCCGTCAAAGTACTTTATATACTTTTTCAAAATCGATATTTGTAAGAGGCCAAGGACGTAAAACCTGACTCTGATGCCACTTTGTCACGCCCCGATCCCGCTAGGGTCTTCCGTCTTGCTTGGATCCCTGCGGGATCGATCGTCCTCGCTAAGGCGTAATGCCGTGCAAGCCTAAGTTGCGCTTGCACAAGGCCATGTACCTGCACAAAAACAACTAGTCAAGCAAAACACACGCACGCACCCATTAGTTAAGCAAAACACACAAACGCACCCATTCATTGCAAAAAACCAAATATTGGACACAGATATTTGAAATAGAAATACTTCTTTTTATTCATAAGCTTGATAGGAATACAAGTACAAAGCTTTGCAACTCAGATTTGCCTTATAATTGGCTACATGATTCTCTTTGAAACTCTATTTTGAAAATAGCCACAATGCCCATACACGATATCCCTTTATTACAAGCTGGAATTGAAAGACACCTTCAGAAGGAAAAGAAACTTGAACTTGACTTGAAATAAAAGAAAGCTTTGAGACAGTCCGCAGCTCTACTGGGCTAGACGAGCTTTAGTGCCTCCTTGAAATTCTTCTGTCTCCTTTTTCTTTCTGAAAAGGATGCCCACAACGTGGGTCAGCACACATCATGTACTGGCGAGCGGCTCTTCTCCGAAACTCATAAATATCTGCACTAATTTAACATGTGAAGCTACATATTTACTAGTGCTCTTTTTACTTGTCTAGGTTATTTTTAACAATTCATAAGAAACATGACAGTAAAAATATTCATAACCAACTTATCCATCGCCGACAGTCATCCCTGCACAAAACAGGTTAGCACAATTTGCATTTGAATATAGGAAGCATACTTTACCATCATCGTTCATTGTTAGGTTTGTATTAAGGATTCGTTCACATGCATGTCCTAACTACATGGTGGTCCATGGGCCCGACCCCCATGATTAGCCGTTGTGACTCAATGGTTCAGCTCGTCGCTAAGGACACAACATTCCCGAGGTGTAGCATTTACCCCGAGGTGCTATTACAATCTCTCCTAGGCCGATCGATCCCAGGTGCCCCCAGAATCATCGAGAGACTATTACCTTGTTAACAAGTTGTTCGAGACCAATACATGACTTGTTCTTTCTATCAGATAAAACCTATCAGTGCGACAGATAGCGACCAGTTCATGACTAGCCTTAATCGTTCGGTCATTCGATAACATTCAATAACATTTCATTTCCTTAGCAGTCATTCGTTAGCATTCATTCTTTTTTTTATCTTTTGTTATTGAGGTATCGTTGATCACAGGAACAAGGCAACAGAGTGTACTAGAGATCATTTTTATTAGGGCGTACAAATAAATGCAAGCCCGGTTCAAGCAACTCACCAAGATGAATCTTAGTTGAGAGAAGGAGGGACTTCACGCGCCGTTCACGAACAATTCATACGGCCTACATTGGCACCAACAGTTGATTAGCATACTTCGTCTCTTTCTCTCAAGATTCAGAATGAATGCGAAATGCGATGAAAGCGAACAATAAAAACCAATCATCGAAAACCAACACGAAAATGCATCCATCAAAACCAAGCAGCGAAAGAAAACATCTAACAAAACTCTTGGATTCATTTCAATAGAAGTCAATCCATCAATTGGAAAGGTTCATTACATTTCATCCGTGATCAATCGATACCGGCAAGGATTTCCCCAAATACTCAGTTCAAGACTGAGTCAGCAAGCCGTAGGTATTACATAGTGGACCGCGAGAAGCGGGGCACTACACGTAGTGTAGCTAAGACATTTGCATTCATATTGTTATGTCATATGCCATAATTTCATGTCTACTTTATCTGTCTTTACCATATTACTGTTTTACCTCAGTATTATCTCTTCTATTTCCTGTCTTATGATAGCTATCATGTTATGAGTAGTGGTTTCCGTGATGTACTTGCTCTAATCCTGACTGGATAACAACATTTTTAGGCGATGACTTAGAAAACTGATGTTCCACTTACTATGACACACCCGAGGCTGATTACAACATATATGAGGATGCAGGAGATGATATAGCAGACTTACCACTGGAGGTTGGTTAGTTTAGATAGCATTTATTTTTTGTTGATTAGAATTCTATTGTCAGAACATTTGATGAGTTGTAATCTGTTCTGAGATTCTGTATTTGACTTTTGTTGACTTATCATTTCTATTTCATAGCTACCTGTTAGCAATTGTGTTTGAGTTCGAATTTGGATATCATAATGTTGTTAGATTGGGATATACTTGAGGACTAGACAGCTTGCTGCCGCAGACTCTGCGGTGCAGGCTAGCCGTATTTTCACGTATTCGTACCCAAACTTCTGGGTGTAGGTCGTGACACATTTTTATTGTGGCCCGTGCAGGTCTCGTCTTCGTAATTAGAGTGATGTTGTGGTAGTAAAAACTACTACGAGCCTACGATAGGATATAGAAAATAGCATGTTAGGATAAGAGGATACTCAATCACAAATTAGGATTCCTTAAGAAATTCCTGGGATGTCTCCTAAAAATCTTACTATAAACCCTATCTCGTAATCTGTTTCCCTTATTTCCTACTATTCCTTGATTCGTTATTGAATTTGATTCTTGGTGCTCGTTCTTGACTCTGATTTTGTATCAAGATAAATTTTATGGATTAAGTTAAGGTATATTCTGATGACATAATTGATGAGGACAGTGTGAAAGGTATATATTTGCTTTAGTTATGGAATCTAGAGTTTATCGTAGCCATACTAGTTAGCGTGACAAGGACATAGAGCCTGATTTTGGATATACTTATCTTAGTTGTGAAATTTAGAATTTTTTGCAGCCATACCAGTTGGCATAGTAAGAATTCTAGATAACATGATTATAGAGGTATACACCTTAATTATGGACTCTATTGTTTATCGCATTTGATCTTACTGGCATGGCAAGGATTCTGGAAAACATGATTATGGATAGACGAATATGATTATCAGATCGTATCTTAAAATTGGATTTTGACATATCATCTCCATCATTTCATTTCTGTTACTAGATTTTATTTCCATCATCTCTCCTAGCTCAGGAGTAGGGATAACTTTAGTTCCTCTAGTCAAGCTCCTTATAGAGATTCATTTTACTAATTCCTAAGGTTCCTTGGATAGTGTAATAGTGGGTAACCTACAGATAGGTTTATGATATTGAGTATCAGTGTTGATTGTTGGAAGTGTAGCTTGTGAGTCTGTGAATGATTCTTAGTTGGGCAAGTGATCTATAGACATCAATCTAGAGATAACTCATAGTGCAATACCTGTGTAACAATAATTCGATGGTATGTGTCAATATAGTTAGTATTGGTACCTATAGTAGAAGAGTACAGTATGATGAATTTCTCGTCTTTCCCTCTACAAAGTCTTATCTATTGATTTTCCTATCCTTGTAAGAGTGATCCAATTTTCCCTATCTTTGAAATCATCCTTTTATTTCAATATTACTAAATTTTCATCCTAATTGATCGTGACTAAATGATTTTGATTATAATCTTAATTGTGCCAAATTTTGATTCTTGATCATACTCGAATGGTTGTTTTTCTGATCGTGCCTAGATTTTATTTTTATTATTACTCATTACTAGGCTTTGATAATATCTTAATCATGAGTAGATCTAAATCGTGACTATATTCTTAATCGTGCCAAAAAAAATTAATCTTGGTCATGCTTAGATGATTTTGCTTTGTGTGACTAAACGACATTGATTCTCATAATCATGACTATATTTTGATCATGCATAAACATTTTGGTCAAGTCTAGATAACTTAGAATCTTTTGACCATGACCAAATTTGAATTCATCCTGAATCGTGCCTAAGCTTTGATCTTGGTTACACCAATAATACTTTGATTCTGACCTTGATCATCCCTAGCTCATTCTATACATAGATTTTGATTCTATTTGTAGCTTGATTCCAGCATGATCAAGATTCTGACCTAAATGATTTGATCCTTTTAGTTGTGACTAGATAGAAATTTATTCCTTCCGTTCCTATACGGTTTCAAATTATGATTTCAAATCTATTCCCAATCGTGCCTAATGATTTGAAATTGTACCATAATTGATTATTTCTAAATGATTTGATGCTATTCCTAATCGTGCCAAATCAAGCTATTCCACAAATTTTGAGGAAACAAGTAAAGAATGAAACACAGGATACTGGAGATTTGAAGGAATGAGTTAAGGAGTGGTAATGGTACACTTTAGACTGGTTATAATGCTTTGGTCAATGAGATAAATTGACGGAAGAAATGTGTAACTAGGGATGGAAACAAAGCCAAGTGGATAGTAGGCATTATCGAATTTTGGAAATTGTTATATTTAAATGATTGTTCTAGAAAGTATAAAGATAGAATGTGGGAGAATCTAAAAGAAGAGTAATAGGCGATCATATAATTAAATGGTGGGAAACTATAAATTTTACGGGGTTATATCCTTAAGGCTGATGATAGTATTCAAGGACGAATTAATTTTAAGAAATTAGATATTTTGATATTTCAAATTCTTGATATATATATATATATATATATATATATATATATATATATATATATATATATATATATATATATATATATATATATATATAAGGCATTAGCTTGAAGAATCTAAATTGGGGGTTATCAATATATATAGTAGAGATATGAAATTGAACAAGCCGAACATGTGGAACACAAAATTTCGGAGTACAAGGATTTAAGAACAATATTACAAAATTGTGGAACTCAATAACTTTAAGGGAAATTTTCGAATTAAGGAACAAGGATGATTAATGAATATGAGGAGGTGAAAATGTTAAGAGGGCAATATTATTAAAAAAATGATGAAGATTTATAAACAAAAGAATGATTGAGGAGTAGTACCTTTGGGATAATGGTCAGGTATACTTTATAGTAGTCATAGAAGAATTTATTTGCATGATTTACGTATTTACGACTTGTTAGTGGTATTTCTAAAATTTGAAACATAATTGAGGAATGGCAACCAAGTAAACCTTGTAGTAGTAGGGTGAGATGATTACCTTGTATTTTCATTCTGCATATCATAGCTTGAAATTATTACTTGATTTTTTCCCCTATAATAAAGCTCTTATTTTTCTACTCTTGTAGTCATCCTTTGAATTCATTATTAGTAGAATCAATTCCCGTCTGATCGCGACTATACATTTTTATTATATTCTTAATCGTACTTGAAATTTTTTTTGATCATGATATCGATTATATTCTTGCTCACATCTAAATTTTATTTTTCACTAGATTCATTCCAAACTGTGCCCAAATTTTAATTTTTGTTATGACCTTGCGATTTAGATTCTACTAGTCATACCTAAATTTTTATTCTATTTGATCCTATACTATGATTTCACTCTTGTAACGCCCCAGTCCCAAAATACTTAGGACTAGGTACGTATCCATGCCAGCTGCATACATACGAAGTATACTCCAATGTATGGAAACCTTGTATGTATACATAAGCTGTAAAATATAGTAATCCAAGACAAACTAAATCTCATCCACAATAAAAAGATTCATAGTATAAAATCAACTTGAATATTTATGGTACAATCGTTGGGCGGAGACAAAGTCCACTACCAACTATCTCAAATAAAATATACAAGAAGGAATAGATGAAATAACAAGCCGAGCCAATTGCAATCATCTTCAAAAGGATGGAGAAGATCACGGTCTTGACGAGAACACCTGCAAATATCACAGAAGCACACACCTGGAGAGATAACCAGGTCCTCAGAGGGACGTAGCAAGACACATAATATTATACCATAATGAACTGTAAATAAAACATGACAAAGGAAAGACCACACGCTCCAACACAATGGACCTAACCATCTAGGTGTAATGCAAGTCAAAAACTATACTGGAACGTATAAGTGGGTAGGAATAAAGCAAAGTGTAACCACCACATTTTTAATTTAGGGATATTTTGGTCATTTTGTAATTATTATGTTATTTATTAATTTATGGAATTCATGTAATGATAGGTGGTTTCGTTTGATGTTTGTGTAGCATAAATGGGTTTAACTTAGCCAACATTGACTAGAAGCCTAATAGTAATAATTAGAATTAATTTGACCTTGTAGGAATTATTTTAGAATTAATTATTTATTTTAGAATGTTTTAAATGAATTTTTAGTCATTTTTAGTCTTTTAGCCATTTTGGCCTTTTTGTGATTTTTTAGATATGTTGACTTGTGTTGTGCTAGCAACTGGTTTAGCCTTAGAGGACATTATATAGGAGCCTAACCATGCCTTAGAATTATTATTTTTATTTTTAGAATTTATTTTAGGCTTTAGTTTATTTTTAAAGGCTTTAATTGATTTTTTTAGCCTTTTTCATGCTAGTCTTTTAGTCTTTTGACTTGGGCCCATTTATACTTGAGAAAGAGTTAGCCCAAGTGAAACGCTAACCCTAGAGAACCTCCTTGGCCGCCCAAACAGCAGTACCCCTCCCCCTTGCATTCATTTGTGAAGTTTTGAGCCTCCACTAGGAAACCCTAATAGATCCCCTTCTCCAAAACTCATAATTCCTTCATCCGGAGTCCGTTTCTTCCCAAATGAACTCCGTTGCACTCGTCGAGAAGAGGAGGATCTGCTGGAGCATTTCTAGCGAGGAGGCGGAGGCTTTTACTTGAGGGAATCGGCCGACACGATAACCGAGGAGCCCCGTTCATTGAGTTTTTGACACTCAATAGGTAAATCTCGATCTACTTTTGTTTCTCTTGAATTTTCTTTATTATTGCATCCATATAGACACCCTTGATCTGTGTACGAAGTTTGGTTGGGTTTTTACTTCGTTTGATAGCGGTATCGGACACGTATCGGTCTCACGTTGCACGTGTTCGGCAAAATACCACTTAGAATTGAAAAGTGTTAACTTTCGATTTTGTTTCCACGAAATCCTTCCTTATATGATTTGTACCAACTTTCGTGAAGACGGATCAGAAATCGACACGATTTCGGCATCCGAACGGACACGGACACGCGTGCATGAGATCCCGTGCACGCCCTGCAGTCTGTGCGTCATAACTCGACGCACAAAGCTCCGTCTTGCGTGAAATTTTACGAGCATGTAGGGGAAACCTCTGCCCACACGCCCGTAAAATTGCACGATGTTTCGTCGAGCGAGCGCGGAGTAATCGCGCGTGCACTGTTCAGCAATTCTGTACACCCGGCTGAAATTCGGGACTGAAACGGACTTCGTGCGCGCACACGACGCAGCGAAGACCCATTCCAGGACCTGGGACACATTGACCTATACCTAGACTACCCGAGGAATGAACCCTGAGTCGCGGCGTGGCCCGACGAGCGAGCCACGAGGGCGGAACCGCGTGCACGAGGGCGCGCGGGCGCGCGCGGGTGCGGGTGCTGCGTGTGCTGCTTCGGGCCGCATGTCGCTGCGTGGCCGTGTCGTAGACCTACCCCAGGACCCCCCAGCTACGTGCACAAGCATGGGGCGTTTCGTTATGTGTGCGGCTCTCAAACGTGCGAGAACGCACGCGTATCACGCGGTATCAAAAATTTCCGATACGCGTTCTGTGAACACGACACGGACATGATTTCGAACCCGAGAGTATACGAACGCATCACGTGGGTCGAGACCAACGTGTATGCCGAGTTTCGCGGGTTCGTTTGGTGTATTTTGCATTTTGGGTCGTTGTGTGAAATTGGGTTGTTTTCTTTAATTTCGATTTTGAGTTGAAATGTGATATTTTGTTTTACAGCCTTTTAGCTTATAAATTCTGAGTTTTTAATATGTATATGAGGTTTCGGATATGTGGGAACCAACTTTTGGTTTTGTTTCATAATTTTCCATCATTTTATATATATATATATATATATATATATATATATATATATATATATATATATATATATATATATATATATATATATATAAATGATGGAAAATTATGAAACAAAATATCACATTTAAATATATATATATATATATATATATATATAGATATATATATATATATATATATAACTATATATATATATATATATATATATATATATATATATATATATATATATAGATATATATATATATATATATATATATATATATATATATATATATATATATATAATAATAATAATAAATAATAAATAATAAATATATATATATATATATATATATATTATATATATATATATTAGATATATATATTTTTTATATATATATATATATTATATATATATATAGATATATATATATATTATTATTATATATATATTATATATATATATATATATATATATAATAATATCTATATATATATATATATATATAGATATATAATATATATATATATATATATATATTATTATTATATATATTATATATATATTATATATATATATATATTATATATATATATCTATATATATATAATATATATATATTATATATATTTAAATTATATATAGATATATATATATATATTTTGTATATAATTTAACTATATATATATAATATATATATATATATATATTATATATATTAAATATATATATAGATATATATATTTTATATAATATATAAATTTATAATATTATATATATAGTTAAATTTATTATCTATATATTTATATATAATATATATATATATATATATATATATATATATATATATATATATATATATATATATAAAACCCCGTTGAAACCTATTGCTAACACATACATGTTGAGAATGGGTCGAGGGGGATTTAATTCCAGATTTTAGACTCTTTAAATTATCTCGCACCATTGCGAATCTTTCCATTTAAGAGTTTGTGTATATATATATATATATATATATATATATATATATATATATATATATATATATATTTTTTTGTTTATATATATATATATATATATATATATATATATATATATATATATATATATATAGATATATATATATATATAGATGGGGCTCCGCTCTCTCCGCTCTCCCTCCGGAGATCGAGGCGCACGGATGGCCGTCTCGGGCGGACGGCCTCCTCGGTCCGGCCCCTGGCTGTGGCTTCCTTGCCCGCCACCGCCCTCAGCTTCTCGGCTGGCCGGTCGTCTGGACCCCCCTGTGGGGAGGCCTCCCGCTCATCGGCTTCTTCTTCTCCCCCCGCCGCCCTCGGCGCCGGTCTAGGCGCCTCCCCCGTCGTCCCCGTGATCGGCGCTAGAAGACTCCCCCCGCCTCCGCGCATCCCGGAGTGCAGCCCCCCCATCCGGCAGCGCCCCCCACGCCAGCGCCGCGGCCCCCTGAGCCCGCCTCCAGCCCCGCCGGAGCGGCTTCCCTCTTTCTCACCGCCCCCTCTCCCCCGGGGGTCCCTTCCCCTTCACCGGCCCCCCCGTCGGCGTTCGTCCTGACGTCGGTGGCCTCTCCCCTCTCCTCCTCGGGTCTTGCGCCCCCCCGGGGACGCGCGTCGCTCCCCTCTCCGGCGGTGGCCGTGTCACAGACCTCCGCGCTGTGGCCCTCGGCTACCTGATCCTCCGTACAGACGTCCTCCTCGGCGTCGGTCGATGGACCCGCGGCACACTTCTCCGCCGTCCTCGCACGATGGCCTTCCTCTCCGGCCTTGGTGCCCTCCTCGACGTCAGCGCCGAGTGTCTCCCCCGCCTCGGCGTCCACGTCGCCGGGTAAGGCAGCGTCGCCCCCACCGTCCGCCCACCGTTACGAGCTCCGGAGTCTCTCCTAGTGGGCCAGCGGTCGAGCCCCAGCTCCCACTTCCCTTCTCCCTCCTCTGGCCTCCTCCGCCGGAGTCTCCTCCGGGCTGCCTCCCTCCGCCCCCGCCGGAGCCCCCACTCCTTCCCCCCCTCTCAGTCCCTCCGCCCCCCGCCCTTCTCGCCCCCTCCGGCAGGCTCGCAGCAGCGCCCGGCTTGCTTCTCCTGGTCTGTGTCCCCGCCGTAGCCGGCGGTCGACGACGAGCCGTCCCCCCCTCCTCGTCCCCCCAGCCACCCCCGCCGGCAGCTGGCCCCCTCCGCCCGAGGCCCCAAGCGTCGCACGCTCCTCGTGCTTCACGATTAGCCCCGGGCTCCGCACCAGCTCATAGGGCCCCGTGCCTTACCCATTGGGTCCCGTGCCCACCCTCCCCCTAGGGCCACGCGCCTTCTACTCTCGGGACTCGCGCCTGGCTGTACCCCCCAGCGGATTTAAAATTTGAATTTCTTTCAAATTTTGAATTCAAAAAAAAAAATCTGGCAGTGTGCCACCCCCTAGGGACGAGCGTCCACACCCGTTCATTTCGAACATTTCTAGGCCCTCTAAGTTTTCTAATTTCGGAATTTTTCGAAATTTCAAAATTATCTTTTATGTATTTTCTACTTTGCCTACCAGGGCTTTTTTGTGTGTTTTGGACCCTGGCACCTGTAATGCTCATTAAGAGTTCTTTTGAAAAACCCTCTTTGCTTTCCTTTTAGAGTTCTTTTGAAAAACCCTAACTTTCTTCCTTCAAGAAATGGCTCCAAGACTCCTCGCGGTGGTGCTGGCAGGGGATGAGGCAAAGGGAAAGAGCCTGTAGAGGCAGCCGCGGGTGATGTCCCTCCGTCTGCCTGTCGACGTTCGGCCGGCGGTGGTTGGTGAGTTTCATCATCCTTTACCATATCTTTCTATACCATACATACGCCGACGCGCATGGACCTTGAGTCCCGATGATGTGCTGAGGTTTTTCTGCTGACGTGCATGGGTTTAAACCCTGATGATGCGCCAAAGCTCCACTGCTGACGCGCATGGTTTTATACCCTGATGATGCATCGAAGCTCCACTGCTGACGCACAAGGGTTTACACCCTGATGATGCGCCGAAGCTCCACTGCTGACGCGCATGGGTTTTTACCCTGATGATGCGCCGAAGCTCCACTGCTGATGCGTATGGGTTTTCACCCTAATGATGCGCCGAAGCTTCTTTTCAGATGTGCCTGAGCCTTGGTTCAGGGTATACGCTTTTGATGAGAACGTGGTTCAGATTCTCTTATTGTTTCTAACATATCTTTGCCTTCTTTTGTTGACCACCAGTGTCGTTGACTATCCCGCTCTTGAATGAAGTGCTTCTGGACGCTGCCCTCTGTCAGATGGGGGTGGATTATAATGAGGAGGTGATAAACCCTGCCCAAGCTGCCATTATACTGGATCAGCATCCCGAAAGAATGACTCAAATCCGGAAACAACCGTATGGGTTCCTCAAACGGATGATGAAGCGTGGCGTTTTAAAATCTGCCACTTCTGATAATGTGACTTTCTTGAAGCCTGAGTTCCTATTTGGGGACCGCCTTACTTCTATTGAAGTAAAGGTGTTGAAGGTCAAGGAAGATTGGTTCTTTACAGCAAGGGGAGTACATATGACTGTAAAATAACTTGAGCGTCAATGGCCTTTGTCGGCTTTTTGTCGTCTTGCTTCCAAGAGGAGGATGTCTTGGGAGATAACCCCATCTCAGGGGAGAGCGGTGGCAGGCATCATCAAGATCGACTCTACCTCCGATCAAAGGGATACTTTGGCCGCCGTGCGGTCTGGGCCTTCTTTCACCTGGCGGACTTTACGTCCTGGGAGCATTTACAGTGACGTTCCCATCAATATATTTGCTTTTGGCGCTTCGACTTTTGCAAATCGCATGCTGTTGATGGAGCGATCGTACCCGAAAGGTGAATTTTGGGTAAAGGGTTGGTGTCATTACGTTGCCAAATGGGACAAGCTGACACTCTGGATTCTGTCGCGGTTTCAGACCGAACTTCGAAAGATTGGGCTGACTGCCGCAATCCGTGCTACTCAGGGAGGCGTCGACATTAGCAGACATATGTTCCTCGCGCTTCTGGAGATGTTTAACACCCAGACCGGGACTTTCTTCACTCTAGTGGGGGAGTTGGGACTTGCACTTCATGAAATGTACGAGGTGTCAAAGCTCCCTTGGGGATCAGAACCTTATGAGGAATACTTCCGGACCAATGAGGAGTTCCATGTCTTGGAGGACAAAGTCGAGGAGATGATGGCCGTCTTCAAGGAAGTGGCGAGTCATCATTATTATATGCAAAAGAGGGATAAGAGCGGGTCGTAGCCTCATGTGACCGCTTGGAGAGATTACGTATTTCAGCAAGCCAAGGAGGATCCCTCTCAGTTTACCACTCCGCCAGCGCTTTTCCGTAGCATGGTGCTCTCCGAAATAAGCAGGTTAGGTGTGAAAAATCCTCGTGAAAACGAGGATCGGCAGTCGGACGAACGCTCCTACAGCTGTTTCTGGCACCTTACTCATCAGATGTCACCAAAAGCAGTGTTAGCTGCATATCTGATGATTTGGCTTCGGGATCATGTCTTCTCTGGCGGGTCAGGCTCTGTGGAGAGGATGTCCCGGAACCTAATCCTGCCAGCTGTGAAGTTGGTTTTTGGCTGTCGCCTGGCTCTACTCTCCGCAATGTTGTGTAACCTGCTGCGAGGTTTACAAGAATTTGCAGGTAATGTGGTTCATGAACGAGGTAGGAATGACAACTTCCCTCGTGCTGAACTACCGTTTCATTATTTGATGGGGTGGTTAATTTTACACCATCTCAACGTAATGAGTCCGGGCCCAGATGACGACCACAGGGCCGGGGATGCATTCCTCCGCCGTTTCTACCAGAGGAGCTGGTCGCATACTGGTGTTCCTGTTTGCAGGAAAGTTTTATCCCACCTTCAGGGATGAAAGATCACCAAAGTTGGTCCTATCTTTTCGGGTTTTGAGTCCGACGAAGACTTAATGGATTCGGGTGAAGATGCCACCACTCTGCCTCCATGGAGATTCCGCTGGTTGCAAAGTATCCGGCCATCCCATCTGGTATACCGGAATAAGAACCAGTGTTACCTAGAACCGTATTTGCCAAGCCGTTTTGCACGACAATTCAGCTATGCTCAGTCGATGTTGGATAATCCCAGTATTAACCTGGGGTATACTGGAAGTTTGCTGGATGGTGCACTAGCTTGGCATTACTACAATGCCGGGTGTACTGGAGCTCGCTTTACGCTTCCCGTCCAGAATCCGTGTCCGCTGATTCTTTTTTCGGCCGCCAAATTTTACTGTGTTATGAATGCCGTGCCTCCCGGATATGATAGGGAGACCAGTCTCATTGCAGGCACCCAGTTAGCGGCGACCGGGAATATATTGGCGAATGCTCGATCGTGCCGTCTGCCAGAGGTGGGTTATCGAGGTACCCCTGCTGTATCTACAGGGGGTCAGGCAGAGCCCTCGGTCGATCAACCGAAAAGACGTGCGGATACAGAGGCTGGCTCTTCTGTGTCAAAGAGGCAGAAGAAGGCATCGTCACCGACAGTGTCATCAGACTCAGCACCTGCGGAGGTAAGGATGTCCCATATAGTCTGGTTAGGTTCAAAATTTCTTGTGACCCATACTTTCTTTTTGTAGGAGCCGCTAAAAAGGAGGCCCCGTACTTCAAAATTCGGTGGCAGCAGACCAAAGGAGGTGGCGAGCTCATCTGAAGAGCGTATTCCGCCGTTTGTGATGTCTTTCGTAGAGGAGGACCCAGACGATATCGTTGTTCTGGAGATTCCAGTATCTCCAGATTGTGTTGGAAGGGAAGCTGAGGTTGAAGCAACTCCCAGGATGGTGCAAACCACCGTGGGGGCCTTGGATGTTGAGGGTCCAGCGGATAGGGGACCTCCAGATGAGGAAGTGGGGTGGAGTTCGTCGTCTTCAGATGACGTTCCTCCAGAGATGCGTGAGCCTGTTACGGGGGCAACAGATGTGATTGAAATAGAGGAGTGGGTTGATTCCCCTCCTTGTCATGATGAGGGGAGGTCGACTGCAACATTGTTGAGCCCTACCCCAGACTCAGCAGCGGAGGCTGAGGTGGCTACTGACCGGGATGTAGCAACAGATCCTATCCCTGCGGAGGGATTTTATGGTGAAAATAGGACTTGTCCGCCAATCCTGACTTCAAGGAAGTCGAGTCTGGAGACAAGTGCGATCTTGCTGTTCTGGCGAAGGAGGAATGTCCCGTATAGCCTGCTGATAGCATGTTGGGGACGGATGAGGTAGCCGCTGATGTCGATGGTCCCTCTGTGCTTGAGAAGGGTAAGGGTTTGCTGGAACCCTCTGTTGCTCCTTCTACCTGGGGCACGATATCGATGCCTCTATCGGCTCCTCCTGTTCTTTTGGCTCCTCAGGCTAGTAGTCAAGCCCCTGTTGAGGAAGAGTCCGTCGATGTCGAGGTTTCAGCCTCGTAGATTGAAGTCGGCAGGCCTTCTTCCGGTCCGCTGTCTAGAGCAGCTCCTCCAACTCCTGCTTTGACGCCACAGGTGCTGGCGGATGCAGATGACTATGTGAAGTTTATTATTGAGGCGGTATATAAGATGCTGCAGAGGGGTGTATCGACAGTGATAGATGCCAACGGAAGCTTCGCGATGGCAAAAACCCTGGCACTCTCTCACATCAATCTGATACGTTCCCACCAGGGCCATAATCATATGGCCGAGATTCTGGAGGCCTCAGTGGCTGAGCTGGACCAGCTGTTTTCTGAGTTTCAGTGTATCCAGCGAAATAAACTCTCCGCTCTGATAGACACGGAAAAGGAGAAGTTGATCGCTGAGGCTGAGTCCTCTTACCAGGCCACCGTGGGTGTCTGGGAACGCGAGGTGGCTGAAACTGAGGCTGCAGTGGAGAGGTTATCTCAGTCCACGCAGGAAATGGTGGAGCTGCGAGCTGTGTTGGACGCCAGTATGGCGGAGGTTGATGCTAAGATTCACCTCCTTGAAGACCAGCGGGCCCAACTCTTATTAGATGCTGAGCGAGTCCAGGCTAAAAATGTAGCATCTAAGGAGAAGGAAGCGGCTTTCACCCGCCGGGCTTTTACCCTGGCCCAGCAACGGCAACAGTTGGACGAGAAGCATGAGGATGACACTTCTTCTGAGGCCATAGAAAGGATGCGTCAAGAAGTCGAACGCCGGGTCCTGGCGACCGTAGAGACTCGGGCGGCAGACTTGAAGCGTCGGATTGAAGAGCTTTCGACCAACCCCGGGGATGTTTAAAGATTGTAATCTCTTCTTTTGTGTAATTTGCAACTCTTACTGGGGATGTAATCCTTTATTTTTAAATAAAGAATATAGTATTTTTGTAGTGTGTTCATTTTTGCTGTCATGAACTTGATGATTTGTGTGGACCTATTATCTTTTGTGCACCTTGGTTTTTAGGTACAGATAATAAGTTCGAGAGAACCGACATGTTTGCTCAGAGGTGATATGGACGGGGTAAATATAGGATTCAAATGATGGAATCTTCCTACTCAGAGGTGTTATGGACGTGGTAGGAATGACTCTGGGGGATACGCGGAACTACTCAGAGGTAATGTGGACGTGGAAGTTCTGCGATCAACGTACGGCAACGCAGGGGTTGTCCGTACGGGATGTTTACTCAGAGGTAATGTGGACGTTGTAAACATGATGGGTAGCATATCCTTACGGAGCGTAAGGTTCTGCTTTGTAGGGTACAGGGGAACAACTCAGAGGTAATGTGGACGTGGTTGTCCTTCTACTGGAGGATAGAATGCTACGGAATAGCTGGGTTCCGAAAGCGTAAGATTTTGTGGAAAGGAATTGTATGTGAGCCCTTGATGATTGGGTCCACAGACTCCCTTGTTGGGTGGAGATAGAAGTACATGTCTGAAAGATGTCAGGAGTAGTACTTCTTTAGGAACTTGCCGTTGATGGGCATCATGAACAAGTCCCCATTGGATTTGGCGAGGCGGTAAGCACCGTTCGAGTATACCGTCTCTATGATGAAAGGTCCCTCCCACTTGGGCTCGAACTTTCCTGGTGTCTTGTGAGTCAACACCATCGGCCTCCTGACTGCCAGAACCAGGTCGCCTACTTGGAAAGTCCTCTGCTTGACCTTCTTGTTAAAAGCCTGTGATATACGGGCTTGATAGAGTTTGATGCGCTGTTGAGCTAGGAGACATTTTTCTTCAAGTGCCTCCAATTCTCGCAGACAGCGACATTGATTATCTTCTTCTGTGAGTTGATTTGTGATCGCTACACGGAGAGAGGGTATCTGGATCACAAGAGGCAGTACCGCTTCGCTCCCATAGACTAGGGAGAATGGTGTGTTGCCCGTCTGGGTTCGTACCGTTGTACGGTAGGCCCAAAGGCATTCGTCGAGCTTTTCGTCCCAGTTGCGTTAGTTAGATGACACGAGACACGACCTTTTCGAGTGGCCTGACGATGGTCTTGTTAAATGCCTCGGCCAATCCGTTTGCTGCCAGATTGTAGGCGGTTGATGCTACGTTCTGAATACGATTTTTGTCACAGAATCTGCTGAAAACATGGCTGATGAATTGTGGACCGTTATCGTGGATAATCCTTCGAGGTACCCCAAAACGGTAGATGACATGGTGTTTGATGAAGTTGATCACCCTGGAGCTCTTCACTTTCGCCAGCAGAATTGCTTCTGTCCATTTGGAGAAGTAGTCGGTAATGGCTAGGATGAAGCGGTGTCCCCTTGATGAAGGAGGGGTGATCGATCCTACGATGTCCATGCCCCAGGCTTCAAAGGGCCAGGAGGCAACCGTAGGATGTAGTGGTTCTGAAGGTGTATGGATGAAGTCGGCATGGAGCTGGCAAACATGGTACTTTTTAGCATAGTCGACAGCGTCGGCTACCATGGTTGGCCAGTAGTAGCCCATGCGTCGCAGTCGATCCTGCAACTTAGGGCCAGGTTAATGAGCCCCGCAAGTTCCGTCGTGAGCTTCTCGAAGGGCTTCAGCTACTTCTTCGTTAGATAAACATCGAAGGAGAAGTCCATCGTAGGAGCGTCGGTACAGCATTTTAGTAGCTGTATCGTAATAGAATTGAAGGGAACGCCTCCTGACTGAGACGACTTCTTTCGGGTCCTCTGGCAGAATTCTGTAGACAGCGAAGTCGATGAACGGGAACCTCCAGTCTCGGACATTAACACCAGTACTTGTTGACATGGCCTGGGCCATTTGTGAGTATAGGTTATTTTTAGGACAGACCAAGTCTCGACCAACTACCGTGATGTAGTGTTGAGTCCCGATAGGTGCTGCCAATGAGGCTACGAGGCCAGCCAGAGCGTCAGCTTCCAAATTTTATAGACGGGGTATATGCTCGATGAAGAACTTGGTGAAGGTTGAAATGATATTCAACGCAACCCCATGGTAAGGAATCAGATCTTCATGGCGAACTTCGTATTGCCCTCTGATCTGGTTAACGACGAGTTTTGAGTCATCGTAGGCTTCCAGATGATCCACCCCCAGCTGTTGCGCCAGCTAGAGTCCCATGATGAGAGCATTGTACTCGACAACATTGTTGGAGCACGACTTTGAAAGGAAGTAGGCACGCTGGATGACCAGCTGATCGGGGAAGACTCAGACTACCCCCACTCCTGCGATGATTTGGCCTTTGGGCCTGTTCTTGAAGCGCCATCGAAAAACATCCGCCAGACGGAGCTTTCTTCGGTGACGTTAGATTCTTGGACCTCGTCCGGGATGCCTTCATAGAGTCTTAAAGACTCTGGGATAGGGTGTACAGCTAAAAAGTCGGCCAGAGCCTGACCCTTGACGGCTTTTTGTGGGACAAACACCATGTTGTACGACGTCAACAGGATCGCCCATGTAGCTAGCCAGGAGTTCAATGATCCTGGCTTCGTCATGTGAACTTTGAGTAGATTGACTCGGAAGATGACATGAATTGTCTGGCCCGAGACATAATGGCGAGTCTTCTGAATGGCAAATACCAGAGCCAAACACTCTTTTTTAACGGGTTGTACCAATGTTCGGCCCCGATCAGTGTTCTACTGAGGTAGTAGATAGCTTGCTCATAGCCTGTATCGCTGTTTTGAGCCAGCAAGCGCCGAGGGAATGATCTATGGCACGGACGTAGAGGAGAAATGGTTTGCCGGCGATGGGTGCCACCAAGATTGGCAGGCTTGTCAAGTAAGCCTTGATATCGTCGAAAGCTTTTTGGCATTCCTCTGTCCAGACGTAGGAGACTCCCTTCTTCATGAGCTGGGTGAAGGGTTGACATTTTCCGGAAAGGTTTGCTATAAACCTCCGGATGTATGCCAGACGCCCCTGCAGGCCTCGAAGTTCTCGAAAGTTTTTCGGAGGGTCCATGTCAAGGATGGCTTTGGTCTTCTCGGGATCTACATGAATGCCTTTCGCCGTAATAATGAAGCCCAAGAACTTTCTGATAGAAACCCCTAGGAAGGATTTAGCAGGGTTAATCTTGAGTTGATGCGCTCGCATGAGATCGAAGACTGTCTTCAGGTCTTGTAAGTGATCACCCTTGAGACGACTCTTGACTGCGATGTCATCGACGTAGCACTCAATTGTCATACGAAGATGTTGACGGAAGATGGTACTTATAGCTCGTTGATATGTAGCACCAGCGTTCTTCAAGCCAAAGGGCATCACCGTGTAGCAGAAAATCCCCTTCGGCGTCCTGAAAGACGTGTGTTTTGCATCATCAAAGAACATCTTGATCTGGTTGTAGCCCGAATACCCGTCCATGAAAGACATGCGTTCGAAGCCACATGTATTGTCGATCATCACGTTAGTGATTGGAAGCAAAAATTTGTCCTTCGGGCAAGTAGCATTAAGATCTTGACAGGGACGACGTTGGCCACCCAATCCGGATGATGTCGTTGGCGGACACGTACTTCATACATTGGTGGAGTGTAGATGGCACCACCATGTACTCATGCAACCACGGACGACCCAGTAGGAGGTCGTAGTTGACGTCAGCATCCACGACATAGCAAGTCACCTCGGTTCGGAGGTTACCGATATGATACTTCAGCCGTATTTTGCCCAGCGGCTCGCTTTTGCTAGCATTGAAGCCGCTGATTGTGGTGTTGGAAGGCGCCAGACGGTACATTGGGATCTCCAGTGTTGATAGCAACGTCTTCGGGATGATACTGAGAGAAGACCCTGGATCGATCTGAATCCGCTTTACCTTGACGGAATCGACATACCCTGTATAATACAATGGCCTGTTGTGTCGGTTGTGCTTGAGCAGCATGTCTTATTGGGTGAAGGTTATGTTAGGGATAACTTCATTCGCACAATAACAGTGTGCATATATAGTCGGAGTATCCTCAGGCTGCTTAACCTGACTGATGAAGGACTCAGCATCCTTCAGGGCTCCACAGAGAGCTTCACGAGTGTCCTTAAAAAGACGAAGGAGCTCAAATAGAGATAGGCGGGCAGGAGTACTAGCAAGTTGTGCCAGTATGTCGAAGTGGTGGGGCTTGGCTAGCCCTGAAGCATTTTTTTTTCGCAGAGGCTTATCGAAGCGGGCCTCTACATGCTTCTGCTTATTGGCTGCTGGGGGCTTAGATGGGCCCTCTTCCTGGACAGCAGGGATGGTGCAAGGAGGCACCACCTCGACGGCAGCTTCGTCGGGTTAGGCATTCTGATGTGAACGCGTCTTTACGGGAAGTGCCTCTTCTGCAGAGGAATAGACCATACGACAAGACTTGATCTTCCTGTTTTTGGTTTTGGAGGCAGAGCGTACCTCCGGTTGAGTAACCTCGAAGACGAGGTCAGGGTGAACCCACAAGACCTTTCCCCGGGATGTGGTGAGTGGGATGAGCCCACTCACGTTGTCACGAGTAGGTGGTAAGTTAACCACCTCTATTGTCGCCTTTGGGATGGGGACGATGCCATCTTGTGTTGTAGTGGGCGACAAGGTGCCAAATTGGAGTGACACCAGGTTGGCCGAGACCGTTTTCTCCTCGTAGTCGACGGAGATAACATCCACATTGGTCATACGTTGGATATAGTTTTTGAGGACGTAACAGTCCTTAGTTGGGTGTCCGACAAACCGATGGTAGTGACAGTACCTCAGATTGTCCACTTTCCTAACCTCGTCGGGACGCTTCGGGTCTGACAACTTGATCTTGTCACCCTGCTTCAGTATCTCAAAGAGTTGCAGGGTGTCTTCATCGTTGAAAGAATAAACCTCCTTTGGCCTTGGTGCAAGTGGAGGCTTCTGAGAAGGTGCTGATGCCCCTTTGGAGGCATTGACAGTCAATGCCTGTTTCCTATTCGTCTCTCGGCCGGGGTTGTTGGCTACAGGCCGTTTCCCCTTGTCTTCGAAGGCAGGGAAACTAACCCCCAGAAGGCGAGCATTGGACGCCTTCTTTTCTGCTGCTTCGGCCTCGATGATCAAGGAACTCCAGTCGGGAGAAGGAGTAGAGTTGAGCCAGAGTTTGATTGCAGGCAGCATGTTCATGCTGCAGGAGGAGAGGAGTGCATGTTCTTGTATGCCCGGGGGCAGTCTGAAGCAGGCCTGTCGGAAGCGTTCGATGAATACTCGAACTGTTTCCTTCTCCTTCTGGCGTATCTCTATGAGGGTCGCCATTGTCATATCCTTCCCTCCGTCGTAGAAACGGTCGAAGAAGAGACGCGTCAAGTCGTCGAAGGAAGATATAGAGTATCGGGGAGACTGCAGTACCAGTCGTACGCCACTCCTTTCAGTGCCCCGATAAATATGCTGGTGAGTAGTACGTCCTCCTTCGGGAGATGTCCCATTTGAGACTGGAAATACGTCAGATAGAAATACGGAGAGTCCTTTCCGTCGTATGACGTCAGTGTCTGTGGTTTATACTTAGGAGGACAAACCACTTTGTTCCACTCGAGGGGATAAGGTTGGGAATCTCCATCTTTTGGCGCTCCTCTTGTCTAGTCTTGGACTCAAAGCGCTCGCGCAAGTCCCTGATCATCTCGACCACATCTTCCGTGGAGCTGGGAGTCGGGAAAGGTGGTATATCCTAGAGTTTAGCATTTGAGGGCTCTGACGTCCGTGGTGCCTCGCGACGATCTGTATCCAAGGATACCCGTTGAAGGGGTACGCTTGATTCTCCATTGGTCCCTAGGTCAGGACCAGTAGATGGTGCTCTAGCCAAAGTGGACCGTATTTCAAGCACTGCTTGAGTCAGTGTTTGTATGGAGGCAGAGAGGGTTTTGAGTCCTCCCTCCAGGGTATCCATACGCTGGATGAGGTCTGCTGGTGGCGTATCGGGCTCGGTATCACCCCCAACCATGTACACTGTCATGACATGGCTGGTGTCGGATGGATCAGTTGAGGCTTCCCTTTCGGCCTCACTCTCCTGTAGGGGAGTTGCCTCTCCTGGAACTTCGTCCTGGCTACCCCCAGCTATGTTTTGGAGGACACCCTCGTCTTCAGGAGAAGTATCCGCAAGGGCCTGATTACCCCCAGTTCTGTCTTGAAGGTCTTCGTCTTCGAGACGCAGATCCACAGGGGATAGACTACCCCCAGCTACGTCCGGGAGGCTGATTTCATCTCCAGGATGAAGGTCCACCCGAGCTGTACTTTGGAGGACATCTTCATCTTCAGAAGGAGGATCAACGAGGGCTTGACTACCCCCAGCTTCCTCTAAGATCTTCTTTTTCCCCCGAGTGCCTTCAAACACCCCGGAGGACGAGACAGTTATCTTGGTTTTCCTCGGCTGGACGAGGATGAGGTATTGCCAGTCGCCTTTCGGACTGACGAGGAGTTAGAGATTATGTTGTATGAAGCAACCTTTAGTTCTGGCTCCTCTTTTGTTGACACCTTCTTCCCGAGGCGACGTCAGAGGGGTGTTGATGAATGCAGCCGCTGGAACACCGACTGTCATGGTGGCACCACTGCCTTACAACAGTAGTTGATGGTGACTACAGCACAAGTGTACCCTGTGAGGGGTGCATTGTGCTTGTCAGTCGACTCTCCTGATCGACGTTTGTGAGTGATCACGTTACGCAGATCGTTGGAGGAGAGTGCCACCTTCGCACCCCCACCAGGCGCATGGCAAGGCCAAGCGCCGGGGTGGTTAAGTGAATGCTGCACCCCTGATCCAACACCAAACAGGTGCTCGGATCAGTATTAGGAGAACAACATTTACAGTGATTTGAACGAACCTCAAACGCACAACCAGTAGAGGCGCGGGAGTTCAAGACCACAAGGTTTGCCCTGCTCAACTTGGTTGCGAACGCAACAGATGCGCCCAAGTGAGACAAGGACTTTGAAGGTCGACCCATTTTCGGTGCAGAAGCACCCGAGTCGATCTTATACAACTTATTATCAGCAGCGTGCATGATTGTCAGCGCATGCTTCTGATTTACTGCCGGCATAGCACGCTTGAGGCGCATGGCCCGTGTTGCCTTGGACTTCTTCGTACCAGCCCGCTGGGGTGCATAGTACTCAGAGTCCAAATTCTCCTTGCCACTACAGCGAGTGAGTCTGTCAAAGACAGAGACTTTCAGTGGCGCATCAGAGATAATGCGCGGGGTATTAGTTGCGCCCCTGCTCCGTCGGCACATCTTCCTCGCCTGAGAGAGAGATGGCTGGGGAATATGGTCAGCCACATGTTTCCCCGAGAGATGTGCTGTACCGGTGGGTACATCTTGGTTGCTGAGGACGTCAGCAGGAAGGGAAGGCTGCATTGGCACATCCCCTTCGGTGGTGGTGGCAGAGGCGTCGACCTTGTGCGCCCAGACTCAGCGAGTCTTCTTCGGCTTCGGCAGCCGCTTCGAAGGACTCGTACTACCTTCAGAGATGAACTCCTTATACGCCTGTTGATTGAAGCGTACGACCAGTATTTTGTGGGAGGAGCCCATCTTCACGTCATCGGATTGCGACACAGCTTTCTCGGTGGAGAAGAAAGAGGTCCCCAGCAGAGTCGCCAACTTGTTTGCCATTAAAATTGTGTTATTGCAAATTTTAATAAAAATAGAACAGTATTACAATGTAGGACTTAGACGTAGTCCTAGAAGTACACTTTTGTTTATCTGGGTCCCTTGTGCCGATGGAGCGAGTGGTAATGCGTTGACTCTGTTGACGATCTGACGACGGTTCTCGGTTCTCTGAAGGTTTGGATTGCTCTGGGTGCAAGAGCTTACGGAGAGAAGAAAGACATTGAGTGTCTGTAGCTGCCTCTCTGTGTATGCTCGCAGGTCTGCCTCTGTATATGTATGTCGGTGCTTATATGATGTGTGTGGAAGAAGGAAATGATCCCTCTATTTATAGTTTTGCAGGCTGGCTGCTCATGCGCACATTTGTCGGATGTACCTGTTTGTGGGGTTTCTACGTGGTGGTTGCTGATGGAGGCGCATGGACGATGCGCTCGATTTGAGGAGTTGAACCCTTTTGTTGCCTTTGTAGGCTGCGGCTGAGCTGACACGTAGCAATGGAGAGGATCTTTCAGTTGCTGAGATCTTGGGTGATTAGCACCCCTTCATAGGCTGAATCAAGTCAAAGGACACGTGTCGTAGGTCCATGGCTCGAAGATCTTGGATTTGGTGGGGAGTGATCTGATAGGATGTGC
This sequence comes from Iris pallida, assembly GCA_029216955.1. Lineage (NCBI taxonomy): Eukaryota > Viridiplantae > Streptophyta > Magnoliopsida > Asparagales > Iridaceae > Iris > Iris pallida. Next base: position 48,232 of record JANAVB010001868.1, read on the forward strand.
CTGAGACTGGACGCATGAGGAGACTTTGGCTCGTAACCTTTATGAGTCACGAACCAGTCGGGGCACTTGGCTTTTGAGGCGCATGCGGAGCTTCAATAGTGACTTTGACTTCTGTCTTTAGGGATCAGAGAAAAAGTCTGAGGCGCATGGCTTTTGTGGTGCATGCAGAGATTTGGGCGCATAGCTGCGGAGACGCATGACTGCGGAGGCGCATGCGAGATAGTTGGGCGGCCACGTGGCTTGTAACCGCCGGAGGAAAGTAATGATGATGCTGACGTTGGTGATGCTTTGTCTTCTGAAAAAGCTGTCAACTGTTCAGTCCTCGGGGGACGTGCTGCCAACTCTGTCAGTCTTCAGCATTTAATGTTCATTGACTGGTGATAGACTGTTGAGTGGGCGCATCGATCGGCATCCCACTAGGCGCATGGGGACGCATGGAGGCGCGTCCTTGTGAGGCGTTTGGTGTTGAGGGACGCATTTGTATGATGCGCGGTCTGACCGGCACATCCGTTTGCATGATACATCTTTATTGGCCCGACTGTTACGTTCTTCGAGTGCTTTAAATAGCCGTTTTTGACTTGGCTGAATTCGAAGCATCAGGTTCATCACCATTTAATACAAATTCATTGCAGAGGATTCGGAGAGCCAGCCAGTTGGCGCATGGGTTTGATTTGCCCGGTCTATAAATAGTTGTATGGAGAGGGTTTGCTTCTCATTCTCTCACGTCCTCCCAAAATAAACTTATTTGCCTGAGCGCATTCTGTCGATGAGATGCTCCCGAGGGTGAAGATGCGACGCATTGTCTTCGTTGATGCACTTGAAGGTGACTGTTACATCCAAAAGTCGGGGTCGAGGGCTTCTGAGGCAGGCAGAAGGTGCCTGTTGCATCCAAAGATCGGGATGCTCGAGCCTCGTCTCCGTTATGATGGAAGAGCCGCAGATCGGAATTGTGGTGCTCCCATCTTCCTTCGGCTTTGGAGAGCTCTTCCTCCTGCAAGAATAGGTATTGCCCATTCTGGTTGGGTTGAAAGCTGCTCCTTTAGCCGCGGGTCGATTGCGGTGCTCTTCTCTTCCTTGGTTTGAAGAGCTCTTCCTCTAGCTAAATGCTTCATTAGTCGAAGCATTTGATAGCGCATATGCTGACACTTCATGATGCGCCTGATGAGACGCTGAAGGGTGGCACATAATTGAGCTGCTGAAGGAATGCACATACTGAGGATGCACATAACTGAGCTACTGAAGGGATGCACATAACTGAGCTGCTGAAGGGATGCGCCTGTCTAAGAGCGTATGGCGAGATGCGCCTGTTTGAGAGCGCATGGCGAGATGCGCCTGTTTGAGAGCGCATGGTATTTGCTGCGCCTATTTGAGGGCGTATGGCGATTGCTGCGCCTAGCTGTAGACTTAGGATCTTTTCTTTGTAGAAATTCTCCTTTGTACAGCTCTTTTTTAGACATGTAATAGAATTTTATATGAATAAAAATCCTCTTTTAATGTCTATTCTTTTGCTGTGCCCAGTACTTCATCTGAGCTCCCTGGCGCATGTAGTGTTTGGCGCATAGGATTTCTGGCCCTGAAATTCCATGCTTCTACAATATGACTTTACATGACTAGGTGACTTTGATCTCATACATTGACTTTATCCTAAATCGTGCCTAAAATTTGATCTTTAATCACATCCATATGATTTTGACCTTGAGTCGATCGTGCCTTAACCATTTTGTGTTTAGATTCTAAGATGATCATAACTAATGATTTTCATCTAGACCATTTTAATTCTATATCGTGCCTAAGAGAATGGATTCATTTCTTTATCATGCTTACAGGATTTTGATTTCAAATCCATCCTTGATCGAGCCTAAATCATATTGTGTTTAATCATGCCTAAAGGATTTTTACCGTGCTTTGATAATGTCTTCATCGTGTTAATTGCTTCGATCGTGCGTGAATAATTTTATGGATAACCCAATTTGATTATCCTTATTCGTGACAACTCAAATCATTTTATTATTCGTGCCTAAATAATTTTGTTTTAATCTTGGTCATTCCTTAATCATGATTAGAATATTAATCGTGCCAAGCCATATCATTTCTAAATTTTCTTACTTGATTACTCTTAATCGTGCCAAATCCTATCATTTCTGTATTTGATCGCACCCCAGTTACTTTACTTATATTAATATTTGTATTTAGATTTTATTACTATTTTTGATCGTATTTAGATTTTAGTTCTATTGATAATGTTAATTTAAATTTCAAAGTCGAAATTTCTTTTAAGGTGTGTAGACTTGTATCTATCTAAATTCAAAATTCCTTTTTTGGAAATCAATGTTATAATTATTTTTGGGATTTATAAAAACATTTTTTGAAATATCGTGAATTATTTCTAATTCTAGTTATTAATATTTAATTAATTAATTTTATTTAAGAATTAATTTACAATTAAATAATTTTGGATTTATTTTAATTATTATTAACAAATAATTAGCTAATATTAATTTCAGAATTATGTTATTGATTATTATTTTGTTATTAACTATTGTAAGCCTACCAAGCCTTAGGCTTGAATTGTGGGCTAGCTATCCTAATTACCTACCAAGCTTGGGCTTGGATTGTAGGCTTATAGGTTTGTGCTAGAGAATATCTAATGGTTTTAGTTAGCTAAATTATTGGATAATTAATCCTAAGCAATAGATTAGTTACTAATTAGGAATTAGTTATTGATTAGTCAGTGGGTTAGTTAGAGCTATTAGTAGGTTCCACTAATTACCCCAAGATCTATCACAATTTACAGGTTTGCCATTTAGGCTTGGAGAGCAATCTACCTATTCTCCATTAAAATAATGGGGACTCTCCATTATCCTATTACAATCAAAACCTACACTATTTTTTCTTTCTCCTGACTCTCTCTCTCTCTCTCTCTCCCCTCTCTCTCCTCTCTTGCTTTAGTCCGCAGCCGAGCTCCACCTCCGTCCACCGCACGTCGTCGAGCTCCGGCCAACCACCGACGATGTCTCTACCTTGCAAATTCCTTCTCCTCCCTTATTCTCCCCATCACCTCACCAGCTTACCCACAACCCTAATCCCGATCATCCCTGCCACCTCTACCACCTAGCACCATCCCCCACAAAACCCACCAAGAAGCTTAGCGCCACCACCATCATTTGAACACCAAAACCCTAATCCATCCACAGCACCGCCTAACCTTGCCGCCAGCACCACCAATAGCCATTACCAATTCTACGACCAGCCTTCATCACTAGAATCCCGACCACCCTAGCCCCGTTTGCTCCGACCAAAACCCCTACTCCACTATTTCGGCCACCACCACTCACCATCACTACCGACCTTCTCCTCCGGTCGGCCTCACCCCCGATCACCACCGCCATTATCCCATCTCCTCCAGATCTACTCGCTAAACCCCTCATCCTCACTACCACCAACTTGGCTGGATCTAACCAAACTTCGGCCGCCTGACCTCTCCCCTGTCCACGGCCACAACCGCCACCTACACCACCACCGCCAATTAACCCCTATTACCCATACTCCAACCACCGCCACCACCGTACACTTACCTCGTCGCCCAGTAAAAGAAACCCATTGCTCTTCTTGTCGAGCCCGATCCAGCCGTTGAGCGCTGCGCTCCAGATCCTAAGCATTGCCGTAATCTGCGCCGCCACAAAAAGTCGGGCGTCGCCTAGGTGAACCCATCCGCGAGCCCTGACCCTCGCTGTTCTTCGCCACGCCCTCCGACGATCGATCCACCTCACCGTCACCGTCTCTCTAGCGCTCCGCCAACGTCGTACGAAAGATCCAGCCCCGTCCATTTTCCTTCGTGCCTCCTTGTCTCCCAGTCCAGATCGTCCGCCGCCCTTGGTGAAATCCTCACAGTGAGCCCCTCCTTCCATCTTTTTCTTCCTCTCTCACTCTCGTTCACTCTCTCTCCTCATTATTTTATTCCTTCTTTTTTTCATGTCGATTGAGAGCTGCTGTCTCTCTCTCTTTTTTAGGGATTAGGGTATTAAACCCTAATTGAATGGTCTAGGAGCCCATTTAGTGTAAATGTTGTTTTATGTTTAAAATTGTTAATGGGTCTTTAGGGCTTCAAGCCTAGAACTGCTAGTTGTCTATTTTTGATAATATTTTTCCTGTGGGCTTGGGCTTCAAGCCCATATTAATTGTTTTCTGTTAATAAGTTTCGTGCTTAGCTTAAGCCCAGCCTTTTTTTAGTGTTAAACTGGTTGGTTGGGCCAGGTTAAAGCTTAGGGTAATTTTTATATACTGTAGTATATGTTATATGTACCTTTATATATATACGTATAATATTTTGTATAAGTATTACTACTTTCGTATATATACATATAATATTTTTATATACTGTAGTATATGTTATATGATTACTGACATGATTATCACACGAGATTAGTATTTATGGATTTCAGTCATGATTACTACATTCCTATTTACTATGTTACCTTGTTACTTTATTCCTGTTTCCTGCCATGATTTGAATCCATGCATGTTAATTAGTCATGAAGTACTTTAGTATATATATGTGATCAAAACCCAATATATTATATTCTCTGAAGAATAGCTAATCATACATGACAAGTATGATTGATCAGTACCAATAGATCCCTCAGCGGATCACATATAGAACGTACTATTTCTACCCCACGTAGTGTAGCTAAGACTTCTGCATTCATATTGCTATGTCATATGCCATAATTTTTGTCTACTTTTTCTGTCCCTACCATGTTACTGTTTCACCTCAGTATTATCTCTTCTATTTCATGTCTTATGATAGCTATCATGTTATGAGTAGTGGTTCCCGTGATGTACTTGCTTCAATCATGACTGGATACCAACATTTTTAGTGGATGACTTAGAGAAATGATGTTCCACTCACTATGACACACCCGAGGCTGATTATGACATATCTGAGGATGCAGGAGATGATATAGCGGACTTACCACTGGAGGTTGTTTAGTTTAGATAGCATTTATTTTCTGTTGATTAGAATTCTATTGTTAGAACATTTGCTGAGTTGTACCCTATTCTGAGATTATGTACTTGACTTTTGTTGACTTGTCATTTCTATTTCATATCTACCTGTTAGCAATTATGATTAAGTTAGAATTTGGATATTATGATGTTGTTAGATTGGGATATACTTGAGGACTAGACAACTTACTACCCTGCGACATAGGCTGGACGTGTTTTCACGTATTCGTACCCGAACTTTCGGGTGCGGGTCGTGACAACGGTCAATGGCGAATTATACTTCAGGTTATTAGAATGATCTTGGACTTCGGATGATCAATCAGACTGAGGATGACAAACTCCTACTCATACTAGAGTATAGGCTTCCCTGAAGAATTCTTAAGACAACATTTGATCCTTACGAATGCGACTAGCTACTTTTACTACAAGCCCTTTGGGATTTATAACTAACCGGTATTGTGGAAGGGTTTTAACATATCTATGGCTCACTAGTCTACTTAAGCTAAAAAATCAATTCTACTCTCAAGTCCTCAGTTAAGTCTAGGTAGAAAAGATGGGAATATCACAATCAATCCTTAAACTCTATGCCATACTCCTATATGTTATATATCAAATCTCCTTAACCGTCCGATTAAGAATCTACCCTTTCAACTATAGAAAGCTATACAATCTTACAAGTACGCCTAAACCTCTTACGCCTATTTGCAATGTAAAGGTGGAAGTTAATGCCAGGCGATGCTTATATATACCTCCGCTAACAACTTACCTATTGATCAATCTTCTAGTCATGGTTGTTAATAGGTCATTTCAAGGCTATTCATGCTTTATGTAGATGTCTATCTAGTTTGACACACACCTATCTACCCAACACAAATATCTATAGATCACACTATGGTAAAACCTATCATCACATATCATTTTGATATATTTCTTTGATAAAAATCCCTAGTGAAGATCCGCTAGGCCACTGTCCAAGGTAACTTTATTTCCTAACATATGTGTATCATCACAATTTCTATAACATTCAAGAGAAAATTCCTTAACCTTAATGCCACCATAAAATTTCTATGACGATTTATATCTATCTTAAGTACAGTGCTTATCGACTCATCCTATTCGCACAGACTTTCGAGTTCTTCCAATTATAATCTTCTATGTGGATGATCACATTCTAATTAGGGAACCGTATCTAACTCTAAAATTCTACTATATATTTTTCCCAAATCACTTCAATCATTATGATGGAGAAACATATCATACCTTCCTTACTAAACCAAATTAAACTTTGTTATACCTATAACTCGTCTCTATCTAATATAGGTACTCTAATCCATCCCTATCAAACATAGGTAAATAGTAGAATGGTTGCAGTCCACTGATCCTAGAGGCCTTCGTTAGGATTAAGTCACTTATATGAATTCGATATTGCCAATCCAATCTACTCGGTCTATCTAATAAAGACGTCTATCCAAACCCTTATTACCTTAAATAACTAATCCCTTTTAAAATAATCCATCAACTATATTTTATTCTATGATAGAATATATCCCAAATGATTCATCAAGCACGACTGTTCGTCTTTTCTAAATAAGAAAAGAAGAGAGTCCAATATAAGAAGGCCAAGAAAGATGATCGACTTCAATTACCAGTTCCTAAGACGATAGATAAATTCAAACCAATTTTTCAAAGCAATTATATCCTAATACACTATCATATTACAGGCTCGTACGGTATAATAATGTAACCGAAATGATATGCACTTGACCTGCATGGGCCACCATTAAAATATGTAATGCCTAGTCCCAAAATACTTAGGACTAGGACTCCATAAACATGCCAGCTACGTAACCAGCAGACTCCAGCCCACCTAGAAAACGCATAAGCTGTCTTGGTATCTAAAACTATCTATTAATTCCCCTATCATTTATCTCAATACACATAAGGAATGAATATTCAGAATAAACAATATGTGTCATGGTCTGCAGCCCACTAACATATGTGTTTGGATAGACCAAAGAACAATATAAGTCTATAAAACTAGGCTAAAGAGCAAAATGCAAATAATGGATATAATATAAAATCAAGAAAAATACCTGAATCAAAAGTAGCAACACCATCTTGATCAGCGAACTAACTCTACACAATAAACTACCTGGAAAGATCATCAGGTTCTCAGAGGGATGTAACAGATCCTGAAAAATAAGCCATATAAACTGAATATAAACATGACACATAGTTATAGGAAAAAAAAATAAATAAATAACCGAATCACAACATGGTGCAATATTCTCTCATCGAAGCAGTGAACCACACCTTTAACTAGACAAGGACAAAGGGTGTCACATTATTCTGTGACAATACACTGTTCCATGCCATGATCATGTATAAGTATAGGAACCTCAAAGAAAGGTCACCCAACCATTATAAGTGAATATGCAATTTTATGACAAACCTTTAATGTATGGGCACTCCAGTTATAAATGGGATTGGCATAATCCCCTCTCTAGGCATCAAGGCCTAAGAGCATAATGTTCCGCGAAACGACAGTGGCATTAGTAATAGTGGAAGAGCATAACGATTTGCGAAATGATAGTGGTAAACCATAGAGGGTAATCTCGCTCGTATCTCCGATGGAGATCCTGGGTTACAAAAAAAAAGTGCAAATATGGCTCATACGTTAAGGAACTATCATCCCCACCCATGCTCCCATCTATGTCACATCCAATACAAAATACCTCAAATAATGGCTAAGTCTTCTAACACACACCCTATTTGCAGTTATACCTGACGCACAACCTGTACTACTGGGGATCAGCCATACACAAGTACAAAAGATATATGTGACTCACAACTCGTGGCACACAAGTGTCAAGACTAATGAAGACATGATGATACTTCACAAACATAAGGTGGTATGCTAAAACTAGGTCAATATTCATAAAATAAAAAAAGCAACAAAAAATGACTAACACCATCGTTCGTACTCGAGCATGATTCTGAAGCACAGTTTCAATAAAAAAAATATTGAATAAATAAATACATGAATGGACATGCTGAACTAAAATTAAATAAATAATAAATATGGCAATGTATCTTTTCTGGAGGTTGTGTAAAGCAAAAAAGGTAGAATTTTTGCAAAGTCTTCGGATGTTGAAATAGACAACAACAACGTTCCCGGAATAGAAAATAGCAAAGATAGACTTCCCATAAGCCCAATCTGGAGATAGGGCACAACAATAATTTTGGGTCAAAACGACGTCCATCGTTGGATCCGTTTTGCACCAAAAAGCATGCCAAACTTAAGGGTCTCTAACAGGTCCCATTTTTTTATACAACTCAATGGTATGTTCAATTTTAGATTCCAATGAGCCGTGCACAAAATCGTCTGTTAAATCGGACGTAGGGCTCATGATATGGAGATCCGGTCAACTGTCTCAGAATTGGACCAAACTTGGCTTACAGGACCAGAAAAATATTACGAGTCGAATGGCGCAAGTTTTTTTTAATGATGTGACGAGTGTGCACAAAATAATTGGTTGACACGTAATCACCGATATGGTGGTTTTTGACGATACATATCGAATTCGTCGCATACACGCATCCAATTCGAGTTCTGTGAAATCCCACACGTATTCGGCTTGCGCTTTATAAATTGCTTCAGCACAATATAAGAAATGATCTCTCTAACGCATTAAAGGTTGTGAGTTCATGTTTTCATCACCCTTCGCATAGACATTCATAAACCACTCTACCGTAGTTTTTTGCGGATAATCCCAATTTTGGTTTAATGGTACATCCCAATAGGGGACTGTTGGTGTTTTTGCCTTTGGACTAGAAAATATAGTCCTACATCGGCTACACCAAATGGTGAGTATCTCAATATAATGCATTGCTTGTGTTGAGGTGTGCACATGAGGTGTAGTGGGGCACAAGTTTGTGCCATGTAGAAGTATTTTCCTAGAAGGAAAAAGGATTAAATCCAACAAGGATGCAAGTTAATTTTTGTTGTGCGGACTCGGACTCGGACACGGACTCCAGGATGTCTCGTGCATGCACGGGAGTGTTCGGGGGTAGGCGTGGACTGGCACACTTCTATGCTGATTGTGGGATGATCTAAAATATCAAACTCTATTTTTGAATATTGGTATTTTAGTCCCACATCGGATAGGAGAAGAGGTGAAGTCTCAACTCCACTCTATAAATAGAGCCCCTTGGCCTCCTTTGAAAGATGCACCAAGAAGAGAGTTAAGGGAGTCTGTAAAGTCCAGGAAGCCCGTTTAAGTCTCAAATATTGACTTACGAGCGTTCCAGAAGTTCTTCGTGACTTGCTGTTTCCTGGAAGCTGTTCTTGCTCGTGTGGGGCGAATAAAGCTTTGAGCAACGGTGGTTCATTCACCCCAGCATCTCATTCTCGCCTGTCATCGCTGCTGTTGCCTTTCACAGTAACTTCTTTATAGAAGCTCTACTGCCGATAGTCGCTTGCACAAAAGTCTCTTTAGATTTTTTGTGTATTACGTAAAATCTTTTTAGATCCTCGTAATTCAGAATCCTCCAGGATCTCTGTTGCACATTCTTTAAGGTGTTGCATTTGAATTGTTGTCTTTACAATTGTTTCAGTTTCAGAATTTTCCATCGAAAATTGTGCCTCGGCACTAACAATCTCAAAGCTTTATTGAGAAGATGGATAATTCTCGTGCTTCGCTCATCGATACCGGCTTTAACAAGTTGGAGAAATTCGATGGCGAACACTTCCAGATATGGAAACGAAAGGTCACTTTAAATCTTCAACTCGTGGATGTTGATCACGTGCTGTCAGAAGAAGAACCGATCGTTCCAACCACTGGATCTGCTGCGGCTGTGGCCGCTGCTACAACCAAGCAAGCGAAGTGGAAGAGAGAAAACATTATATGTAAACTACTGATACTCAATTCCATGGAAGACTCTCTGGCAGAGTCCTACTCCAAGAAGACATCTGCCAAAGAGATATGGGACTCCTTGGGAAAGCTCTATGAAGATGACGAGAACCGGTCCAAGATCTTCATGGTAGAAAAATACTATAAGTGGACCTTCGAAGACGAGAAGTCGATGCTGCCCCAAGTGAAGGAGTTTCTGAAGTTGCGTCAGAAACTAGAAGACGAGAACATGCCCCTCGTCGACAAGTTTGTCGTTGGAGGGATCGTCGCGAAACTTTCTGCAGGATGGAGCAACTTCTATGCAAGGATGTATCGAAAGAAGATAGAAATTAGCTTGGAAGATTTCTTGCAAGAGATCCATGTTGAGGACGAGATGCGCTCTCAACAGAAGATGGATACTCTGTCCAAGCAACTGGCGAAGGCAAATCTGGTCCAAACCAGAATACCAGGGGAAGTAGGCTGCTTCTCATCGCAAAAAGAAGGACTTCACGAATCTGAAAGTGAAGGGTCCTGCTTTCAAGCAGCAGAAGTCCAAGTCCCATGTGACTTGCTTCAATTGTGGCAAGAAGGGCTACTACAAATCCGAATGCAAGTCCAAGCCCAAAGAACAAGGTGAGCCTAGTAAGGTTTCTATGATTACTAATCTAGTTGCCATGATAGCACAGGTTGCAACTGTGGGGGCTGACTTGGACTGGTGGATAGACACTGGTGCGACCTGCCATGTCTGTTCAGACAAGGACTGGTTCGTCTCTTATGAGCCAACTTCAGAGAAGGTCATAATGGCAAACCAGGCACAAGCTGAAGTACTGGGGATCGGGACGGTGGAGCTGAAACTCACATCGGGGAACACCTGACGCTTCAAGGTGTGAAGCATGTTCCAGTAATTGCTAAGAACCTGATCTCTGGAAGTCTGCTCTGCAACACAGGCTTGAGGATGGACATCAATGCTGGCCAGTTGGTGATGTCCAAGAAGGGTACATTCTTCGGAAAAGCTTTCCAAACTGAAGAAATGTACAAGATTCAGCTTGTTGTAACCCATCATGGTAATATAAATGCAATCACTTTTTCTGATTATTCTCTTGAGTTGTGGCATAATAGGCTAGGGCATGTTCATTGTAAAAGGATTTACAGAATGTCTAGTCTAGGACTTATCTCCAAGTGTGGGGGTAAGGTAGAGAAATGCGAAGTACGTGCTCAGACGAAGATCACAAGGAAACCCTTTCACAGGGTCCATCGAAGTACAGATCTTCTGGAGTTGGTTCACTCAGATATCTGTGACTTCAAACAATTCTCTACAAAGGCCGGGATGAAGTATTTTATTACTTTCATCGATGGCTTCTTAAAGTATGCTTTCATCTACTTGCTCAAGTCTAAAGACGAAGCATTCGAGAAGTTCAAGGAGTTCAGGGCCGAGGCTGAGCGACAACTGGACAACAACTCAAGAGGTTAAGGAGTGATCGATGCGGGGAGTATCGATCTCATGAATATTATCATTCTGCAAAGAACATGGAATCATCAATGAGACAACGGCTCCGTACTCTCCTCAATCCAACGGAGTAGCAGAAAGGAAGAACAGAACGTTGACAGAGATGATGAACTCCATGCTGTTGACTGCGGGTCTTCCAAAGTGCTACTGGGGAGAAGCTGCACTAACGGCAACGTTCATTCTGAACAGAGTGCCATATGCAACTTCCGACATAACTCCTCATAAACTCTGGTTCAAAGTCGACCTAACTTGAATGTCATTCGAGTGTGGGGGTGTCTGGCTCTGGCTTATGTGAAGCTCCGGATATGAAGATTCAGAAGCTGGGGACAAGGACTATGAAGGCGATCTTCTTGGGGTATGCCGAGAAGAGTGATGCTCGGAGATTCCTTGATATCGAGTCAATCATATCATCGAATCTCGCAATGCTGAATACTTTGAAGACAAGTTTGCAAAACACAAGAATATTGTTCTGCGGATCTTCCAGAGAATGATGAGGGTACAAAGCAGACAGAAGTCTTTAATGAACTAGTAGTCCAAGATGAAGCTGTCGTCAAGGAGACACCAGCTGAACCAGAACTCGCTGAGCCATCAACTAAGCGAACGAGGAGGCCGAAAGACTTTGGAGATGACTTCGTCACCTATCATGTGGAAGCAGATCCGCTTACCTATGATGAGGCGATGAAGGCCAGAGATGCTGTATTCTGGAAGGAGGCGATAGACAACGAGATTGACTCAATCACCTCCAACAACACATGGATATTGGTTGACCTGCCAGAAGGAGCAAGACCCATCGGATGCAAATGGATCTTCAAGAAGAAGATGAAAGCAGATGGAACCATTGACAAGTTCTAGGCCAGGCTAGTGGCCAAGGGGTTTGCTCAGCAGGGGATCGACTACTTTGACACTTATGCTCCAGTAGCTCGGATGACAACCATCAGATTGTTAATTGCTCTAGCAGCAATACACAAGCTGGTGATACATCAGATGGATGTGAAAATGACATTCCTTAATGGCGAGCTGACCGAAGAGATCTACATGCAACAACCAGAAGGTTTTGTCGTCAGAGGTCTGGAAGACAAAGTCTGTAAGTTGATGAAGTCTCTGTATGGTTTGAAACAAGCTCCCAAATGTGGCATGAGAAGTTTAACAAGGTGAAGGTCAAATGGACAGGGTCAGTGAAACAGACAAGTGTGTCTATACGAAGTTTGCTGACGGAAGAGGAGTAATCGTTTGTCTTTACGTGGACGACATGCTAATCCTAGGTACGGATTTAAGCTGCATCACAGAGACAAAGAAATTCCTCTCGACCAAGTTCAGTATGAAGGACTTAGGGGATGCCGACGTAATCTTGGGGCTCAAGATCATCCGGACAGGCACTGGAATAACGCTGTCACAATCTCATTATATTGAGAAGATGCTCACTCGCTACGGGTATCAAGATCTTTCCATAATTGATACACCGTACCGGATTGATCAGAAACTGGCGCCTAATTCGAGGGAAAGCATCAGGCAGTTAGAGTACGCTAGCGTCATCGGAAGCTTGATGTACGCTACTACTGCCACAAGGCCTAACATAGCTTTTGCCGTGGGAATGCTGAGTCGGTTCACTAGCAATCCAGGCGTTGAGCACTGGAAAGCTGTGAGCGTATTATGAGATATCTTAAGAAAACTCAGACATATGTACTTTTCTACAGCAAAGATCCGTCAGTAGTGGAAGGCTTCAGTGATGCTAGCTGGTGTTCAGATATGGAGAACGAGTATTCCACATGTGGATTTGTATTCGCCATAGGCGGAGCTGTTATATCATGGAAGTTGAAGAAGCAGACTATGTTATCTCGCTCCTCCATGGAATCTGAATTCTTTGTATTGGATGCTGCTGCAGATGAAGCAGAGTGGCTTCGGGAGCTCATGTATGATCTTCCGGTGGTTGGGGCTCAGATACCGGCAATACCGATATACTGTGACAACTAGGCGGCAGCAGCAGTGGCATCAAATGAACTCTTCAATAGGAAGAAGAGAACGGTGCGGTTGAAGCACAGAGCAGTACACGATCTTATCAAGAGAGGTATTATTGCAGTGATTGATATTCGGAGTCAGGAGAACCTGGCGGATCCATTCACCAAGGGCCTCAAGCGCCAGCTGGTCGATGACACAGCTTGTAAAATGGGTTTGAAGGCATTCTGAAGTGTGTCTTTGTAATCCTACCATAAAGTTTTATGCTATTAGTTCAAAGAGAAATCTACTAGGCATCTAACTTTTGGTTCAAAGGAGGATCACTGACTGGGAAACTATCAGGTAACAGTGGGTACTTGTTCTCTGGAACATGGAAGGGATACGGACCCATAACCACTGTTGTCTACTATGTATTTTCTACGAAAAAAACAGATCCTGTGGAAGGTTAGCTTAAACGCCTTAATGAGTTCTCAGGCAGAGTGAATGCCTGGTGTGCTTTATAGGAAGCACGGCAGAGCAGCACTACAAGGAGTGAAACTCCATGCTACAGTGGGGTGACTCCACCATGAGGTTTCCAGGTAGGGGTAATGCCTCGGCTTTGCAAGCCAAGTCATAGCGGCGTAGCACCGCAAATAGGCAGGTAGCCTAATGCTGTATAACATAATTAAAGAGTTGTAGACAGCACTACAAAGGGGAGGATGGCCCCATGTTATAGTGGCACGACACCACGATGAGGTACCCAGGTAGGGGTAAAGCCTCGGCATTGCAAGCCATGTCGTTGCGGCATAATACCGCAAGGAAGCCTTAGGCTTCATGCTGGGTAGTTTGGCACTACAAGAGGCTTGTGACATCATGCTACAGTAGTATGACACTACGATAAGGTTCCTAGGTAGGGGTAATGCCTCGGCTTCAGGCCATGTCATAGCAGCGTAGCACCGCAAGGAAGCGCAAGGCTTCATGCCATATCTCTTTAATAAAGAACTCACCTATAGTGTATGGAAAGAGATATCAGGCCGTCTCTTGAGGGTAAACTTGTAGACGCCCAAATTATATACTGAAACCAGGCTGGCACAGGGCCTTCAATGTGCAGCCAGAAGCACAGTTGATGTCATTATGTGAGTAGGAAGAATTGCAGTTATGGTACAGAATTCAAGGCTTAGTCCATTCTTGTATCATGCTGTTATTTAACCTATGCGGGAAGATTCAAGTCGTAGCGACATCTCTCCTAATGCATGATGGGTAGTCACTGTGGGGAACGCTCAACCCATATATTGAGATATGTGGGGATGTTGGTGTTTTTGCCTTTGGACTAGAAAAGATAGTCCCACATCGGCTACACCAAATAGTGAGTATCTCAATATAATGCATTGCTTGTGTTGAGGTGTGCACATGAGGTGTAGTGGGGCACAAGTTTGTGCCATGTGGAAGTATTTTCCTAGAAGGAAAAAGGATTAAATCCAACAAGGATGCAAGTTAATTTTTGTTGTGCGGACTCGGACACGAACTCCAGGATGTCTCGTGCATGCACGGAGTGTTCAGGGGGTAGGCGTGGAGGCACACTTCTATGCTGATTGTGGGATGATATCAAACTCTATTTTTGAGTATTGGTATTTTAGTCCCACATCGGATAGGAGAAGAGGTGAAGTCTCAACTCTACTCTATAAATAGAGCCCCTTGGCCTCCTTTGAAGATGCACCAAGAAGAGAGTTAAGGAGTCTATAAAGTCCAGGAAGCCCGTTCAAGTCTCAAATATTGACTTACGAGCGTTCCAGAAGTTCTTCGTGAACTTGCTGGTTCCTGGAAGCTGTTCGTGCTCGTGTGGGGCGAATAAAGCTTTGAGCAACGGTGGTTCATTCACCCCAGCATCTCATTCTCGCCTGTCATCGCTGCTGTTGCCTTTCACAGTAACTTCTTTTTAGAAGCTCTACTGCCGATAGTCGCTTGCACAAAAGTCTCTTTAGATTTTTTGTGTATTACGTAGAATCTTTTTAGATTCTCGTAATTCAGAATCCTCCAGGATCTCTGTTGCACATCTTTAAGGTGTTGCATTTGAAACGTTGTCTTTACAATTGTTTCAGTTTCAGAATTTTCCATCAAAAATTGTGCCTCGGCACTAACAGGGACGACCATACTTGTTCAATTTATGTCTTTCAACCTGGATGCCATGGGGTTGATTACAATTTTTTTATTTTTATCCACAACGTTCCAACTCTGGGAATTGAAAAAGATTAGAATTCTCCACTCTCTACGACGTCTGGGAGATAGAATATTTTTAGGAACAAGGAAATCATAATAAATTTTTTCAAATCCAATAAATGGCTTTTTCCAAGAAACTCAAGTCACTCAAGTCTTCTGCTTCTTTTTTTAATGTAGAATATTGATATTGTTGATAAAAAAATAAAAGGTAACCAAATTATAATGAATTCTGCTTATTAGGATTTTTTAATAATTTGGATGACTCGAAAAGGTTGAAAGTTTCTATATAATATCGATTTCCCATACTTCTTCGAGTATCAGGAAAAATAATATTATCTAGTCATTTTAATCAAGTACACGAAGTCCATACGCATCTTTCGAGGCAATTGTTTCATGACCAAGTAGTCCGATTTATCGGACGGACTCCGTCTCAGAGTTCTTCAAGTTTCCAAAAACAGATTTTTCGTCAATTCAAACTGATTTTTCTTTAGTTTAAAGACAAAATAATAAAACTATTTGAAGGTTTTGTAACCGTATAGTTCTCTACAAGGCTGTTCAAGTGGTTTCCTAAATTGGTTAATAGTTTGACCGAAATTGGCCTTCCAAATATAGATATTTATTTGGTATAAAATATCCTATGTTTAATATTTAATAATCAATTTAAAATTATTTCACAAAAATAATTAGTAGTTAATATACTACCAAATACGATTAAATAAATATAAGAATAATTAATGTAATTAATTAAAATATCTCCTAGATTTTTTAGAGGGTTTACATATGGCATCCATAATGCCCCTCATATCTATCAAGGCAATTAAAGATTTAATAGCAAACTAATTTACACAATTTACCTAAGGGATACTGATAAATTACATGAAACACGGCATTCGTCACTCCAAAATAGGGAGGACGAGAGGCAATAACACGAAAAAGCAAAGAAAAATAGTTGAGTACTAAATACGAAGTTCAAGAACAATAGAGAAATTTCAAAAGACGTGTCTATGCAGTTGTGGATTGAGAATCCTATTAGGTTTCATTCTAAGCAGAGCCATAATAACATAACAGAGACGATATGCTCTGACCTAAATGTGCCACCACAAAAATATGTTACACCCCTGTTCCATAATACGTAGGACTAGGATATGTAAACATGTCAGCTATGTATCAAGTGGACTCCAGCACAACTCGATCAAATACATATAAGCTATCAATGTTTTGGGTAAATTTATCCATAAATCACTAATACTATCACATCAACTATATCTCAATCCACATGGAGTGTGAATAGCAAGAATAAACATTATGTGTTGTCTGCAGCCCACTAACATATATGTTCGAATAGACTCGTAAGAACAAAATAAGTTTATCAAACAACGCAACATAGCAGATAATGTCAGGATAGAAATATAAAATATGGAAGAAAATAAATGATACCACTATCAATACCTAATCTTGGAACATAATAAAAAATGTCCATCTATCTACCAAAGCAGCTCAGCCAATACCTGAAGAGCATCAGGTCCTCAGAAGGGATATAGCAAGATACATAATATAGAAGTCAAATAAAATACAGTAAATAACATGTGAATGTAGTAACCAGGTAATCCAGTAACACTACTACTAGCCAAACTATCTGGTCTGGTGAAATGCACTTGAGGACAACGTTCGACGCGTAAGTTGCCATGGTATACTCCGAAAAACTGATTGGAGCTCATGTAACTATGATATCTCCGTATACCTGGTAAAGAACTGTTGCAACTAAAAATCTCTGCAACTCTGGTAAATAGACAACGGTAACTATGATGGAAGGTAGCCCAAACACCTAGTTTGTCCTCTCCATCCCATG